>JACXGJ010015400.1:0-13556 GCA_016801105.1 Esox niger | reverse complement strand
CCCCCCCCCCCCCCCCCCCCCCCCAACAACAACAATAAACCAAAATCACAAAATACAGAAAACAAAGCAGAAATCTCTGTTCAACATACTTACACAAGGAAAACAACTAAGAAAAAAAACAGCAACACAACTCCAGTGTTTACGTTCGCCTAGTGTTTGAAACAGGAACCTAGTGTTTGTTGTCATTAAAAATACTTCTACGCATCACGTTGTAAGGAAAAATCATGGTTCCACTCCAGCAGTAGTTTATGACGTGGGGCTTATAGGAATGGCGTTGAGTCGGGCCGTGTAGTGAGTGGCTTCTCCTGTAGTGTGGACCTGGTAGGCCCCATAGGGTGAAACGACCCCACAGGACCAAGCAACCAGTCACCACCAAAAACCTTCAAATCCTCATGGTGCCCAAACGTTCTTTTCCTCCACGAAAAGAAACGGACACAGTTTCTATTAGCTTCAAAGGCTTCTCTAAAAAAAATGCTTGACCATTAAAAACGCTCCGGACGAGCGTGAGCCCGAGATGTGAGCTGGGGGTTGAGGGGTCCACGGGACACTGCCACATAGTGGGGGGAGGTGTTCCCTTGCTCTCATCTCATGCGGTTCTGTCTCATGAGAGGCACTATGCAGGAGGGCGGGCCAGCCTTGCTCAAGAAGGGGTGCTTGAGCAGCTCATTGGCTGTGGCCCTCTGGGTGGGGTCTCGCACTAGCAATTTGTCCAGGAAGCCCTTAAGGAGAGGCGAAACCTGCAAGCAAGTCAAAGCACGAGCATTAGGTTAAAAATGTTCAATAACAGGGACTTGGTTAACCATGTGGGCACCGGGTATGAGGGACAGGCTGCCTGGTACAGACAAGGTGCCAGGCAGACAGGAATTGTGCCTGGTACCTTGTGTAGGTTCTTGAGTTTGGGTGGCAAGTTGTCACGGATCATCTTCATAGCTTTGAGGGGGGGCTCATTGAAATAGGGGGGCTCTCCGTCCACCATCTCGATCACCATCACCCCCAAGGACCAAATGTCAACCTAATGGGTTGAATCACACACACAGACACACACACAGACACACACACAGACACACACACAGACAGAGAGAGAGAGAGCGACAGATTGGCCATCGTTTAAAAGTTTAACTCGCTGACTCACATAAGGAACCACGGTCAGGCCCTTACCTCAGGTCCGTAGGGCAGTCGTGATATGAGCTCGGGGGCCATCCAGTAGGGAGTGCCCACCAAGGATTTGCGGCGCTGAACCTCTTTAGACACCTGGGCACAGAAGCCAAAGTCGGACAGCTTCACCTGTGGGGTCCCATAGGATTTGGTCAAAGACACGCCGGGATTCACACATGCAGGTCACAGCTACTGTTAAGATCCTCTGAGGAACTGTCCATTAGACCTCTTCAGCTGACATGGACGTGGTGCTGTGTTATAGGCTGCCAGGCTCAATACTTTGTCCGTGTAGAAATTAAACTGCCGTCTAGCAATGTCCTGCTTTACAGAACAACACGTCAGGCTAATGGAAGTCTGTAGAACAACTACCACCCAGTTTTCTGAGAAACCTATGCAATGCTTAAGTGGCAATTCAGTACACTGCCTCCCAAATTGTGAAAGGTGTCTGTCATTTGTACTGTGGTTTGAATTGGGGAAATGAAAGGTGCCAGTGAAGTCACATTCAAACGCTAATGCCGAGAAACAGCTGAGGGCGACTGTCTACATTTCCCCTAAGTTCAACCACAATAAGTGGCACAGGCAGCCCCTAACGTGACCTCAGGGGGCTTGAAGTTGGTTCACTGTGAATTCCCGAAAACAACCGCATTAACAACCTGCAGGGTTAGCTTATCATTTGGGTACAACACCAGTGCGACATGTTTCTCTTTGCTAATAGGTTCAACGTGACCGTTCTAACTGGGCGGATGGACGGTTGTCGCAAACTTTGGACCTCAGTACTGTCACAGCAGTTACGCTGCCTACATTGACAACCCTGGCATGCAAGCACCATGACACGACAGAGCTCCGCGGGAAACCCTGAAACACCAGGTCAAACAAACAAACGCGTAATCCACTTCATTTCTTGAAAAACAAGAAAAACAAAGGGTTCTTTGGTTACCCAGAGTTACGGTTGGGTTTGTTTTACAGCAGTTTTTTTAAAGGACCAAATAACAATGTACTTTTCTCCCCACGTTAAACGGATGACGACAGGACGATCACATTGGCGTCGAGGCAGCCCTGACGTGATTCCACACGGCGTGGGGTCAGCGCGGTGGCGGTACTTACTCTGCCGTCGTGGGTCAGCAGGATGGAGTCACTCTTGATGTCCCGGTGGATCACTCCCTGGGTGTGCAGTACCGACAGAGCCTTCAGCACGGACAAACACACCGTGGCGATCTGCTCTTCGTTCATCCTGGACCGAGACACACACCATTAGAGCTGGACAGTCGGAGACCCGACCAGTGCAGGCCTATGCAGTGTTGAGACATGTGAAACTAATCTTTGAGGAACACTGCTAGTAGCGTACAGCAGTGATATGAAGACCTGCATAGTGACAAACCTAATAGCATCACAACCCTGACAATCTGCTGGTCTCTGATTGGTACAGCCCATCAGTTAAGGTTGGGGATCAGGACATGTGGAAAAATGCCAGGAGTGCGTTGATTAGCCCGAAAGAACCTGATTAACTTCTCCAAATAAAGAACCTGATTAACTTCTCCACTGTAGTGTAGTGTCAATGTACTTATTGTTTAGTTGACCTGAGGAGAATATTGTTCGGACGGGCAGCCTTTCGGGCTTGTTTACATTGATATTTCTTAGAAATGTAGTGTAAAGGAAACTCAATATGCTAGATAACTCTGTTAAATGATTGAGACACCAGTTTCCATGCCGCACATTTCCGATAGGAGCCCCGACCCTCTGCAAGTGTGAAGACAACTGTGTTGAAGCGGTGTCAAGTTTCTGTGCAGTGCACACACATTACTAGATTTCCACAGGACTGACGGCCACAGTGCTGCCTGGCATATCTCGAAAATGTCAGTGTCACGTCAGATGCTATGGAAATTATTATGCAAACTAAGATACACCACCGTTCAAAATTTTTTGCGTCACTTAGAAATGTCCTCGTTTTCCATGAAAACCTACATGAAGTGAGTTTGAATAGAAAAGGTAGGTCAAAGTGAATTGGAAATTTGACAAGGTTAGAAAATTGTGTCCTTTTCTCAAAGAATCCTCAATTTGCAGCAGTTCCAGCCTTGCAGACCTTTGGCATTCTAGTTGTCAATATGTTGAGGTAATCTGAAGAGATTTCACCCCATGCTTCCTGAAGCACCTCCCACATGTAGGATTGGCTTGAATGGCACATATGGTACAGTCAAGCTGTGCCCACCACAGGAAGGGGTCTGGGGACTGTTAGCTACTCCATTATAGACAGAATACCAGGACAGTCTTTTCCCCTAAGAGGTTTTTACTTAGTTTGGATCTGTGCTTTGGGAAATTGTCCTGTTGCAGGAGGAAATTTGCTCCTTTGTATTCGAACACATCAAACTTAAGATTCATCGATCCATGACATCCCTTTCCAATCTTCCTCTGTCCAGTGTCTGTGTTATTTTTGCCCATCCTAATATTTTTTATTGTTCAGTCTGAGCAACTCTGCCTAGAAGGCCAGTATTTTGGAATCATCTCTTCACTGTTTATGTGGAGACTGGTGTTTTGTAGGTACTATTTAATGAAGCTGCCAGTTGAGGACCTGTGAGGCATCTGTTTCTTAAACTGGACACTAATGTTTTTGTCCACTCTGCTCAGTTGTAGGCCAGGGCCTCCCACTCTTTCTATACTGGTTAGAGAGTTTGCGCTGTTCTGTGAAGGGAGTAGCACACACCGTATACAAGAATTTCAGAAAGTTATTAGTTTCTGGACAGTTTGAGTCTGTTATCAAACCCACTATTGCTGATGCTCCAAATACTAGAGTGAAGAAGACCAGTTTTTTACTTCTTTAAATCAGCACAATACATTTCAGCTGTGCTAACAACTGCGTAGGGATTTCTAAATGACCAATTAGCTCTTTAAAATGGCAAACATGGATTAGCAAACACAATGGGCCATTGGAACACTGGACTGTGTAGATATTCCACCACATAAAAAAAGCTGTTTCCAGCTACAACAGTCATTTCCGACAATAACAATGTCTACACTGTATTTCGGATAAATTTGATTATATTAAAATGCAAATGTTTCTTAAAAATTCTAAGTGCCCCCAAGACTTTGTACGGGAGCGTATATGAAAAGGATGTAGTAGCACTACCTTACCCCATTAGGTTAATGTTGGAAAAATGTTACTTGTTCCTTTGTGACCATTATTTAAGTAAAAAAAAGATTAAACATAATAATAAATTAACTGCCTGATGATTACATCTGTTGCATATCTGATATGAAAGCAAAGTTTATGTTTTGCATGGTGAAGAGGAAAGGAAACTCTGAACTAACCACAACCGGAGGAAAGGAAACCATCATCTACGATGGGAAATTAAATTGCTAGCGTAAGAACCACAACAGGAGGAAATAGTGTTGTAACATTCCATGATAACTCTTTTGGGTGAGCAAAATTTTAATCTTGTAAAACCTCATGCAGCTCATTTGAGGTGAAAATGTTTCCTTAAGGGAAATTACATCTCCAGAAAGATTTCTAATTCACAGAAGCGTATATCAACCTAATTCTGTACACAGAATTGCCATATCAAAAAACAAATTAAACAGCATAATCACTACACAGATGGACCATGTGCTGGGGAATATAGAAGGCCACTCCACTGCACAGTATAATTTGCGGTTGTGTTGCAAAATTCTGCCACAGCTGTTGAGGGCATTTGCAATCAGCATGCTAACTCAGAGTGGTCCCAAGAAAATTCATTTTTCTGCCTCCACTACCCACACGGCTTCTTCACTTGCTGAAGCATCTGAGAACTGCCCTCGAGACAGCTAACGAAACGGTGGGTTCGCTCAATGAAGTGATTTCTACACATACTGTCAAACAGCCTCAAGGAAGCTCTACCATGGTCTTGATCAGAGTGCAGTCCAGGAACATACATGGATAAATGCTCGCCTTCAATGACCACTGGCATGCTGAAGTAGTGAGCGCTTCACTATTGAATCACACTTTCAACTGCACCAGGCAGCTGGCAGAGTTTATTCCATTGACTGGACTAGCATTTTGCTGATGTCCATAAAGATTGCAGTTGGGTTATGGAAGACAGGCATAAAGCTACAGACAAAACAACTACATTTTGTCAATAGCAATTTGAATGGAGATACTGTGACAAGATCCTGAGGCCCATGGTTGTGCCATTCACTAGCCTCTGCTAGTTCTCTCCTCTACCTGGTGTCCCAATTCCCTGATTAGAGGGTTAGAATGAAATTTAGAGTAAGTTGACAATCACTGGTCTAAGGCAATTCATCAAACGGTTTAATTGCAAACTGTGTCAGACTCAGTTGTGACAGGGAGGTCCATTGGATTGATGCACAACTGACCTTGCATTGTGGAGGTTAGGCCAAGAGAGGATCACAAGGGCCTTTATTTTCATACACCCCAATAGAGACTCTTGGTGGCGGGGAAGCAGCTGTAAAATGTTGGAGGTCAACGGTTTCCTACAAAGTCTTGGCAAGCCCTGATCTTTGACTCTCTGGATCCCGCTGGGAGATGCGTCAATAAGTCTTCACAACCCACACGGACTATAACAACATGTGCCAAAACAAGACAACCCCAAATAAAATGAATTCCATGGACATAAATGTAAGTAGTCATAGTAATAAAATATCTCCCCAAAAGTCAGTCGGTCTATACTTCAAAACCCAATTTGGCAAAATGTGGAACTGAGGTAATAACAAATCAAATTGAGGGTTGGGATTTGGTTAAAATCACCACTTATCAAATATCAAGATTGTAACACCTACCAAGTGCTGATTGCACACTATCCAAACATAGCAATGAATGTCCAGACAGAATGGTCTACAAAGTCCATAAGACAACATGTTAACTTTAGACATGATGTTAATATCCTGCTGAAAGGATTGTTGGCCCGTGGTGTGTTTGCCAGTCATCACTTATCTGCCAGGGCTTTGGGGCAAATGTGAGACAACACACACACTCCAATCGCAATATAAACAGCAACTCAAAAAATGTGCAAGCACCTAGAGCTGCGCCGCAACCAGGCTGGCACCACGGTTGCTGTGAAACCCTGCCAAACAGAAGGATAATCCAGCATTGGATGGTTAGAAAGTTGTACAAACATTAAATGAAGCGCTCGTCATGGGAGGCCAAAGCGCCAAAATGTTGACTAAATGTCTTCAAAAAGGTATAACACACAAAACCACAGCACGCTGTCATGACATGGGCCTCCATTATAGTTATACTGGTATGCGCAACCCGTAATTGGCACTCAATAGGCAGCATTACGTGTGAATGCATGTACGTATGCTGGCTGCTATTTACACATTCACAATTAGACACTGATGAGAAACTCATGTTTCACCACAGCTCATGTGAGAACTCAGCCCTGAGCCGTGTCTAAAAGGAAAACCGACAGCTTACTGAATATACCTGCACCACTACAGGAAGCAAATAAATTTAGCCTGCGATCTTTCTTTTAGACCAGGGCTGAGTTCCAGCATAGACACTGATTGAAGTGACATTTTCTGGGCAGGGTTGTAACACTCGTTTACATGCAGAGACACATTATGGCCCTGACTCATCAACGGTTTAATTACACACAAACACACGTGTGAACTCTTTAGCATGACACCGTGCTCTGTAAACACAAAGAGGGACATGATTCACTGGTCACTTGCATGCCTATTTTCCAAACTCACTTGATTCAACTGCTCTACACACGGAGTAACCAAAGTGTGTAGCCATTGGTTGGTCTGAACATGCAACACCCGCCCACATTATGATCTGGTCTGATGCTTCCTCGTGTACTTGGCTCAGCTGATAATGGGAGCTTCTCAATGTCTTAGAACGTGGGAGTTGAGACAAAATGTCAACCAACAGAGAAAATAGCTGCATTTTCTCCTGTTTTACTTACGTTTGCACAACCAGAATTGGGGTTTTATGAGGAGTATCAGTTGGTTTGCCTTGTCAATATAAATAGCTGATATTTCAGTTTCTCTAATATGGTGAAACAGGTATCTCATCAATGTCCCCTAACCGCTCAGTCTTAAGGAAAGGGGGTTCTGAGGCTGCTCTCTCCATCCCTCCACTGAGACACATCACAGCAACACACCATCTATAACCAGCATCCTCATATACCTCAATACAAAACACCGTCCATAACCAGTGTCCTCATATACCTCAATACAAAACACGTCCATAACCAGCACCCTCATATACCTCAATACAAAACACTGTCCATAACCAGTGTCCTCATACACCTCAATACAAAACACAGTCTATAACCAGTGTCCTCGTATACCTCAATACAAAACAGTCTATAACCAGTGTCCTCATATACCTCAATACAAAACACAGTCTATAACCAGTGTCCTCATATACCTCAATACAAAACACAGTCTATAACCAGTTTCCTCATATACCTCAATACAACTCACTGTTTATTACCAGTGATCAACAGACACCCACCTGGTGTGTGTGACAATGTCAGTCAGAGCCCCTCCCTCCAGAAACTCCATGAC
Organism: Esox niger; assembly: GCA_016801105.1. Classification (NCBI taxonomy): domain Eukaryota; kingdom Metazoa; phylum Chordata; class Actinopteri; order Esociformes; family Esocidae; genus Esox; species Esox niger. The sequence continues at coordinate 5,897 of JACXGJ010015400.1, read as the reverse complement.
GACCCAGAGTTCATCTCCCACCAGGTAGCTGTTGTACATCTCCACCACGTTGTCATGGTGATAGTCCCGCATGATCACCACCTGAAGGGCACAAGAACAAGCGTGCAGATACTGAAAATGACATCACCTGGGCCCAGAGACAGCATCTTGTCAGAAACAGGCACACAGATCGACAAGTCAGCAAATTTGCGCCGCGCCAAGTTGAAAGGGCAAAGGAAATTGCGGCGATCACAGGGATTAAAACAAATACCCTGAATCTCCACAAACTCAAGACCTGTAGCAATAACATCCGGTCCAAAACTCACAGGGCGTCTAGAATCAGCGCCCATCCAAGTGGAATCCGGTGCCAGTGGACCCTACCTCATTGAACAGCAGCTCCCGGCGCTGCTGCTTGCGCAGGTCCATCTTCTTGACAGCCACCAGCTTGCCGGAGCTCTTGACAGTGGCGATGCACACAATGCCAGTGGAGCCCTCTCCGATCTTGATGTAGTGGTCCAGGTAGGTCCGTGGGTCACCGGGGTCCACCACCATCTGCAGTGCCGCGCGGAACTGCTCATGGGACACGCGCTGGGGCTCTCTCTGAGGGGAACGGGCCTGCTGCGGTGCCGGGGCAGGGGGGCCCAGGGGGCGAGGAACGGATGCCTGCTGCGGCTGAGGGCCCAGGACAGGATGGGAGGTATGGTGGGGGTCCCCTCGTAGTTGGCCCTGCTTTGGTGCTTTGCCCCCGCTTCGGCTGGGGGCAACAGAGGAGCCGTTGTGTGGCGGCGCTTCATGTGACCGAGTCGGCTTCAGGTCCTAGAAGGGAAAGGACGCTATGAAACTGTCTGAACAATACTCTCATGTTTGATAGGCCGGCCATAAACACATGCACTTAAGAACTGTAGCTACGCTGGTATCCACTCCATTCTCCCAGCACAGGGGTCCTGACTCCAGACCACGAGGAACCCCATCGGCACCGTTTTCTTCGAAGGTGCTCAAGGACCGGAGCAGGGAAACCCTGCCATTGGTTGGCTGACAAGTACCTGGCTGGTGGGGCTCCTCCCTCCTTCACTGTCAGCGCGGGGGTAGGTGTTGAATGGCCTGCTGCTCTGATGGGCCGCCTTCATCACTCCATCCGTGACAGGCAGGCTAGGCAACCGGCTGGCCCCCGACTGGGGACTGCTGTCCCGGCCTGTGTAGCTGGACTTTGGCCTCTTGTCGCCAGCCCCGTCCCTGCGGACCACCTGGCTGCGGGGGTCCCGTGTGTCTGTGTCTCCGGGCTTAGGCGGGGGAGGGGGTGGGGCGGGCCGGTCCCTCTCTCGGCGCCGGCCGCCAGGCTCCTGGCCGCGGGGCTGCTGCTCTGGCCGGCCGTCTTCCCTCTGAGTGCGAGGCGCCCGCTGGTGCTCCCGCGGGTCTCCACCGGCCGACCGTTCAGACCTGGGCCACTCCCTAGAGCAACGGAGACGGCAGATAGGTTACTCATCTCCCTGAGGCGAAGGCAACACTTCCTCGTCCCAGTAACCTGCTACGGGAGCTTCGTTCACGCCCCGGAGCCCCTCCCGCAAAAACAATGTACCGGTCTCTGATGTCCCCGTGGTGATCGGGTTGGGGGTGAGGCCGGTGGCCCAGGTCCCCGTTCTCCTGACCGCCTCCCGAGGACCCCGAATCTCTGCGGGGCTGGATGGGGGGGCTGCCTCGCCTCAGAGAGTTGGATCGGGTCACCGACATGGTGTCAAACTCATCCAGCAGCCACGTCAACGAACCGTCCACACCAATCTTACTGCCCCGGACTATGGTCTACAGGATGAACACAATACAACAGACATGAGTCACACAAAAAGATCTTCAACTCCAGAGAAAGCTCAAGACCCAACGTCCAGCCGCCATGAGAGCTAAGCTGCCTTCGTCAAGCGCACAACGGATTTTCAGTGATACACAATGGGATACAAACCCACAACCTTGTGATTTTTAAGTGTCTTCTGGGACTAGTACGTCTCAACGCCCAAAGTAACGGGACTCCCCCTAGTTACATCTACCTCAATTAAAAAAGACCCCGTTTATACAGAGATACCTCCATGACCTCCGGTTGTGACACATCCCAGAGGAAGGATCACTGACCTTGCGGGGCTCCACCGTGGTGATGACGGTGACGTCGATGAAGGGTTTGGGCCTCTTGGCCGTGTCCTCGATCAGAGACTGCCATTGCCGCGGCAGCCCCACAAACTTCTGCTCCTGTTCGTCAAAGTCTGTGTGCACGCGGTGCTCAAAGTTGGAGGGGGCCGAAATCTGGACGCGAGACTTGTTCTTCTTTTTAGCGAACATCGCGGCAGCCGGGCATCAGACCTGCAACGCAAAAATAAAAACAGAACACGGGAGTATTCATTAACCAACTTTGCGGAGGATTAGGCTTTTATGTTCTTCCCCTACCTTGCTAACAACAACAGGGCTTTTGAGCCTACGTAACCCAATAGGAAACAAGATCTATAGTAGCGCTACCCGCTAGACAGACAAAATGATGTCCAACCAAATGTACTCAAAGCAAATCGTTTTGACCACAATGCATTGCACCTCAGTCAGTGAATTCCCCGTTGTGGTTTGTTGAGGGAAGGAACGATCGGGGGTTGTGTGAGAGGATTTCATAACTTTTTAAATTATATAGGGTTACCACTTGACAGGTAAAGCTAATTGTGTACACTGTATAACGCATTCCATGAAGATCCTTCCGCAATTACAACACAAGAAACAAGCTGTAAAATGATAAGAGGTCAGTCAGATTAGCATGTGAGGAAACGCTCTCCATTTTATACCGTGGTGCACAACTGTGACATCATCGGTCCTCAGATATGAAAAGCTGTGAAACTTGTGCGTAGATTGAGGACTCAATGAATGTCACAGGTTACATGTGTGGGAACGTTGGCAAACGTATGCAAAAACACAGTTCAACATCATGCACAAACAGATGTAAAACCTACTACACCTGCAGAAGTGCAACCAGGCTGGAGGTTAGGGTTCTGTGTCAAACCCACAATAAATTGTTCAGCCTAAAAACTGAGTCGACAAACTAATTTGCCATTTTCCAACAGACTAGCATGTAAAGCTAGAAAGCTATAAATTCTGAGGTCATGGTTCACAGCAGCACCCGCACCAGAAGAACATGTTAAGTTCCATTATTCAAATCCGTTCATAAGCTTCATCTCTCCAGTTTTTATTAAAACCCAAATACCAACAACTATCACTATATGCTCACTCGAATCAACACAAATCACTACCAAGATAAACACTGTAAAGGTCATCAAAACAGAGAGATATTCCAGGAGCCTATCAATTTGGGATATATTTAATTGCAAGTCAGAAAAAAATATTTAGAAAGACTAAACGCTCTCTGCCATCTGCCTGTCCCTTTTTCTGCATAACCTTTCTGGACAGCCCTGTCAGAATTATTTAAAATTATAAATTTGAGATGCAGATTGTATAACTTTTATACAATAATTTAAAGATATAAAAATGCCCACATTCTCTAAATGCTTAAATGCTGTTAACACACAAGTACACTCCACACATATTTAACTTTTTGCCAGTAAAGCCCCTAACCTCATCATTAACATATAGAAACAGTTCCCATGCAACAAAACTATTTTATTGGCTAAACTTTGTGATCCCTTTCCGCCAACGTACAAAGTTTAAGCATGACTGAAATCAGTAGGTTACATTTTCAGGAGCCTCTTCCTGGGCAACATCTGACATTTTTCACACACATCACCTCAATTTCTTTTGATATGTCTATTCTGCTGTGTCTATTGTCCTCCCAAAGTTGAACACTGGCTGTATTTTTCCATTTTACTCTGTAAATCAACAAAGGAGAACCAGGGTCTTTCACAAAATGATATAGTAAACACTTAAGACTTCATGGATTATACTTAGTCAATTATCACCTGTCAACTCTAGCTAGCTTTGCATAGCTGTAAACATTAGTTAGGGGCTTAATCACATCTTCGGAAATTTAACAACAAGAATGTTTTCGACTAAGTCTGTTGGTTCAAAGCTTTAGCTAAGATTAGCTAGTCAGCGAACAAGTTTTTCTAGGGATACTTCAAATGTAAGGCTTATTGTCTAAACACACACACACACAGAGACACACACACACACACACACACACACACACACACACACACACAAACACACAACATTAGAGATTAGTAAAACATGTTTGACCTGATATCCTCACAGATGAGTTGCATTTTGACCACATGGAAGAACCCAGACAATAGAAGTCATGTGCAGGGCCCTGGTGAGACAGGTGTGAACAGGTGAGGCTCAGCTGAGTGACAGCAGCAGCGAGGTAAAATACCAACCCCGCCCCCCCACGAGGCCAGCAGGATTTTTCACTTTCCCTGTACCAAGGGGAAAAGCAACAGGTGTTCCATGCACTCAAACAAACCAGTCACATGACTGACAGAGAGCCTCCGCGCACAGACATTTGCGCACATTTGGAACTTGGATTTACTACCCCATTTCCCCGCCGCCCTGTCAGTAAAGCAGAGTCAAAAACGCTACCGCGCATAACTTGCATTCACAGGTCACTGCCACGTGCATGAGCAGAATGGTAGAGAAACGTGCAATCGCACACAGCAAGTTTAAAACTCAGAGAATGTGCTGTAGTCTCTTGTATATCACCAGTATGCCGTCAGGCATCGATGAGCAGCAAGAAAGGCCGTCCTGTGGCACCACAGACACACACGGGCCAGAGAGGTACTGCCAGAACACAATGGGTGGTCCACCAGACAGCCCAAGCAGCCATTCGTCAACTCTGTACTGTTGCTAACAGCAACCTCCTCATTGCAGCCTTGTGGTAGTTTAACGCAGGGCTGTCAATCATAATTAGTCAATTACAAAACATCTGGACACAGGCCAGGTCAGTCCGGAGGAACGGCTGACCACAAGACCCGCACGTTCACATTCCACGGTCACCACAGAAACCAGGACCACGTCTCTGGTAAATCACTCCTTATCCTGCAAACGTACATGTTTTGCCTTTGTCCCATTTAGGCATTCCTCACCCAATACCACACTAATAAGCTCAAGGATATGTTTTAACACATTTTAAAAAGATGTAGCCGATGACTAAATTAGCCTATTTTTAGGCTACTACGACTAGAACACATTTCAGCAAACTTGACAAGACTGTTTGGCAAGAGTTTCAGTAACAAAGACTGCTCATCTTGTTGACCGTCTCAGTCAACAGATCTCAACCTAAAGAAACACATGGTACTGAGACAGCATCAACAATCCTTATGAAGGAATGATGCTGTATCCCTACAAAATACCCAGACACTAGTAAAAAACACACCACAGCACAATAAAACTGGTGACGGCAGCCCACTCAGTGTTGGTCCCCACATTTTTCAGCACCGACTTGGGTTCCCCAAAACTCTATGAAAAACATTTCCAAACATTTGTTTGTCTGACAATTAATTAACAATTGAATTAATTATCGTAACAACACAAAGCAGGCTTAGTTGTCTCTTCAACGAGGCAAATGTCCTTGTATTCAGAAATCGTTTGCAGTTTAGAAATGTAGCAGCTGCTTTCATCCAGTCTTACAGTAAGTGCATATATTTTAAGAAGCCAGATGGAACACTCAACAGCAGTGAGCACACTACTCAGATATCGGTCAGTGCAGGAAAGAGACCCATACCTTATAGATCCGAAACGGTTTTGACATAATGAATGTTTTCTAGGTATTCCCTGCATTACTATCCCTGCATTACTATCCCAGCATTACTATCCCCGCATTACTATTCCAGCATTACTATCCCCGCATTACTATCCCCGCATTACTATCCCCGCATTACTATCCCCGCATTACTATCCCCGCATTACTATCCCCGCATTACTATCCCCGCATTACTATCCCCGCA
>JACXGJ010015399.1:0-13591 GCA_016801105.1 Esox niger | reverse complement strand
GAACACTGGGCTATATAGATGGACAGGTTATCACGAACACTGGGCTATATAGATGGACAGGTTATCACGAACACTCAGCTATATAGATGGACAGGTTAATATGAACACTGGGCTATATAGATGGACAGGTTATCACGAACACTCAGCTATATAGATGGACAGGTTAATATGAACACTGGGCTATATAGATGGACAGGTTATCATAAACACTTGGTTATATAGATGGACAGGTTATCATAAACACGGGGCTATATAGATGGACAGGTTATCATAAACAATCAGCTATATAGATGGACAGGTTAATATGAACACTGGGCTATATAGTTGGACAGTTAACATGAACACATGCCAAGCAATAGATCAGATATAGCAATATAACCAAACAGGTTTTCTCTCCATCGCTATAGGTAACCAAGATCTTCCAGAAGAAGAAAACCTCTGTGACCTATAGCTTCAGACAGTCATTTCCTCTGGTTGAGATGCAGGTTCACATGTTCCAGAACCAGTGTACGTTTGTTTTTCATTGTGTTCCCTTGTAGCTACACATTCTCCACCCTCCTCTACCCAGAGTGCAATTGGATTTGAAAATTGTAGAACTGGTTTAAGCCTTTTTGCTTGAGAGACTTTCCATCCATCGTTAAATTCTTCAGAGCAATATCACAACTGCACTCTGTGAAGTGCACACTATGAAGTGCATACTTTTGGAGAAGGGTGCAGAATGGGGAGGCAGTGTTGGTCTCTCCATCCATCTGTGCCTCCATATGTCTCATCCCTCTATCTCTCCATCCATCCCTGCTATAAATACACCCTAGTGAGAATCAGCTGATTAAAGCACAATAGACCAGGAAGCCATTTTAAACCATCTTGCTTTTCATTGATGATTCATCCTGGAAAAGTAAGGTAGTCATTATATTCACCTCATGTTTTCCAGAGGAATATGAATCTCACCATTATAACAACATCTGAGGGATAGAATTGCACCATGTTCTAAACACTATGTAACATCTAAGTGATTGAATTTGCACCATATTCTAAACACTATGTAACATCTAAGTGATTGACTTAGCACCATGTTCTAAACACTATGTAACATCTAAGTGATTGACAGGCACCATGTTCTAAACACTATGTAACATCTATGTGATTGACTTAGCACCATATTCTAAAAACTGTTACATCTATGTGATTGACTTAGCACCATGTTCTAAACACTATGTAACATCTAAGTGATATGTAACATCTAATGTAACATCTAAGTGATAGCACCAAACTTTAACCACTATATAACATCTGCGTATTATTGTGTTCAGTGCGTGTGAACATGACTGCTGTTCCTCTGTAGACTACCCCCACGGTATTCGCCTGACGGCGGCCAACCCTGGCGGGGAGAGGAAAGTCCTCATGGTGTTCAATGCTCCCAGCCAGCAGGACAGAACACGCTTCACCTCTGACCTGAGAGAGAGTATCGCTGAGGTACAGGATATGGAGAAGTACAGGGTGGAGTGTGAGTATTGCCATCTTCCCAAATCACTGTCAAAAGGTCTTGAAAACCATAATTCACTGAATTTCATTTGCATAAAAATACATTTTCAGTCAGATTGACTGCATACCTCAATTGGTATTTATATATTATATTATTATAATTTGCATGTTGAAAAGTATTCTGAAAGTACGGAAAGTAAAATGTTGAACACTTGCTAATAATGACAGTTTTCAGATATTTTTGGGTTCTAACTTCGTTCACAAATGGACTTTTAGTCGATCACAGAAGGTCCATTCTCTCTCCACTCCTCCATCGTTCCCTCTTCTTCTTTCTTCTTCATCACTTTCACTATCACCGCTTTTTCCCCCTCTATGTTTCTCATCTCCCTCTTTCCATTTTCTACAGCTGAGTTGGAGAAGCAAAAAGGTGTGATGCGACCCGTGGTGGGCGGGGCTAGCATTGGCAGTCCATGTGGCGTTAAGGGTGAGGTGGTGAACGGCACTCTGGGTAGGCCCAGCCTAGACGACAGCTACGCATCGGCAGATGGACTGAAGCGCACCGCACTCAGCTCATCACTGAGAGACCTATCCGACACAGGTATACACACACGCACGCACACGCACGCACACACACACACATGCACACACACATGCACACCATGCCTTCTTCAACTTCAATATTTGATATCTAATTTTCCCATATCGTCAACATATGACCAGAGTGCTGAAGCACAAACATTTGTTGGGTGAGTCAGTGCCGTGGAGACTGAGGAAGGTCAGAGCCAGGTCCTGCTGTGCTGTGAGCAAGGGAAGGGTTAATTATAGAACACAGGTCAGAGCCAGGTCCTGCTGTGCTGTGAGCAAGGGAAGGGTTAATTATAGAACACATCGTGATCACAGAAAGACAAAGGGACAGGCGCCTTTCCTCGAATTCATACTCCTGTCCTCCCTCCACTCCTCACCTCCTCCTTCTCCAAACCCGTTGGAGGTGAAAGGGGCGGTTTCACTGTCTTCTTGCTCCCCCTGTGTTTTGAAAAGGAGGTGAGTTGAAAGGACAGTGAGGTGATGCACTGGGTCCCCCTGCTGTCAAACAGGAGAACTGTACTTCTAGAAATACTGTTACAATCTCATCCACAGGCTGACGATGAGACGCCGTCACGTAGTAATGTCTGGAATGGAGTAAATAGAGTGGTGTGAAAGACATTAAACCCAGGTGTCATGTGTTTCACTGCACCAATATTACTGATAAGGAATAAAATGAACAGCCACCATCAAATCCATATAGAGTATTACTGATGAAGAATAAAATGAACAGCCACCACCTGTCTAAATGGGCTGCAGTTAAATCTGACCTGCTCACGTGGCGGGGTAGCTGTCAACAATGCAAAGAATCTGAGCGTAGAGAGCTGCTTGCTGAGCTGACTAGAGTAGGTTGGCTGGTTGGTTATAATAAGAGTAGGCTACATACATTTGTAATGTACCTGTCCTTCCCACTGAGCACTGGACAGGGGTGTAGGCTTCACACAACACGGTCCGCAGTCAGGTCAAGGGCCGAAATAATCCCAAGGATATCAGTGGATTTTATTTAATTATGTAATACATAATACCAACCAGCTGATCGTACTTTAAAGTTCCCAATCTCCATCCAAAAACTGTGTGACCGACAAAATCTCATTTTCGTCAATAAAAATGGGACATTTTCTGTGTTTAATTATATATATTTCCTCTGTATCTATGTAGTCAGCCAACTGCCACAGAAAAACTGTAGTTTAGCAAATACCTTAGTCACTGTTTGTCTTAACGCTGCTGTTCAGAGCCCCCAATCATGGAAGTCACACCACATCATGTGACTTATGTTATTGCTTGCCGGGTGCAGGGAAACGGGGCCGTCGGAACAGTGCTGGTTCTCTGGACAGCACCATGGAAGTGAGTCTGGATGAGAAACCCCTTCATGCCATCCCCAATCACAGCCCCAACACCTTACGTTCTCCGTGCCCTGCATGGTCACTACTGACTGTCATAGATGTGGATTAAAATGGCCTCTCGTGCATGTGTTCCTAACACCAGCTGCTGGTAGAAATGCAATGCAGTGGGATAGAACTCGCTGATTCGTAACGTCTGCCTGCGTGTTTCCTTAAAGGCTTGTGCATTTGACTTGCATGTGAAGAACTTGCATGGCATGTTCTGGCCCGGTTAATGATCCAGTGATTCATCGCAGTGTGATACTCCGCATATGTTCAAATAAAACGCCATTTCACAGACCTCCACTTTACTCTGTCTCCTCTGTTTCTCATCTCCCCATCTTCCCCTCTGTCCGTCAGGGCTCTATCATTAACAGTCCTCAGCCTCACCAGCGCCCTCACATGGCTGGGAGTGTAATGTCACCCGGCTGCTACGACATCCAAGACTACCGGCCTCACCGCCCCATCCTGAGCCCCGGATTGGGGGTGGGGGGTGGGCCGGGGCTAAATCACCATACCGCTACTGGGACGACGGCACTGGGTCCCAGCAGCGGAGACCGAGGGGCGATGGGGGCCCCGGGGAGCGTATCTGGAGGGGTAGGGGCCAATGGAGGCTCCTTCCTGGGGTCCCTGTTCGGGAGCAAACGCTCCGTCACCAAACCGCCGGGTCCTCTCACCCCTCTCCTCCCTCCTGGGCCGCCACACTACCCTGCACCTGTCCCCCCGCCCACCACCGGAGGCCCGCCCCCACCCTCCCCCTCCACCCTCACCCACTCCGATCCAGGAGGCCCCTCAAAGATCCAGGCCCTGCACGCCCAGTACTGCCACAGCCCCGTTGGGCAACAGCCTCCGCCACCCTATCACCACCATCACCGTTACCACGCCCAGAGCGGGCCCGCTCCCAGCCAGCCCTGCTCCACCGGCCAGGGGGCCCCTGGGCCGCCAGCCCTTCTCAGGGGCCCCCTGGTGGGGGTCCCCCTGGTGGGGGTACCCAGGCGGCCTGGCCCCGGTCCCACTCCCTTCCACCCCCAGACCCAGCATGGTCCAGAGGGGTGTCGCTATACCCACATGGCGGGTGGCTGCCCCCCGCCGCCCCTCTCTCCTCGCTCCCCGGGGCCCGCACCCCTCTACCACACACACTCCACACACGGCCGGGGAGGCGGCGGAGGCGCCAAGCTCCCGCTTACTCTCTCACACTCGCAGCCCCACCCTCTCGCCCACACGCACGTCCCCTATCATACCGCTCTTTCCCACAACCTGAGCCCTCACCCGGGGCTGTCGCTCAGCCCGCACCCTGGCCAGCACTCCCAGCACCAGACCCACTTCGTGTTCGCCGCGCCGCCCCCGCCTACCCCGGTCGCCCGTCACATCCCGCAGGCCGCCGCCCACGGCCACGCCCAGTACCTGCCGCAGTACCCGCCCCTCTCCTCCATACCCCCTCCCCCGCCACACTCGCCCTTACCCCCGCCTTCCTCCCCGCTCACCCCTCTCTCCCCTCGCGCCCTCCCTTTCCAGTCGCAGGCAGGGCCGGGCCCCCAGGCAGGGCCCGGTGGTGGGGGCAGCAGCACGGGGACGGGCAGTACCAGCAGCTCCAAGTCCAAACCTGTCAACCGTATCAGCACGGTGGTGTGACGGTCAGGAGACGCCGCGACTCCTCCGGACAGCAGGGTGCGCCGCTGGTCAGAGTGAGGCCGCCGGACGTGGACAGCTTCAGGTTTAAGAAGGGCCACGCCCAGATCATCCAATATGGCCGCCGGCGTTCGGGCAGAGGCAGGAAGAGGAGGCGGAGTCTGCTCAGGCTGTGTTACTTCCACGTCCGGTTCCCTCACAGGTTCAGGTTCCGGTAGGCTAATGCGCCGCGGGCCGGACGGGAGAACCAACACGGTTGCGGCACAGTGCCACCTCACCACAACAACACGAATGACACAGGGAGGAGGCGGAGCTAGAGGTCAGGTGTGTCTCACCATCCAGACTCACTGCCCCTGGAGGAAAGCTCTAATGTACAGCCCACTGCAAGGTCTGCAGGATGACAGCCTGGGTCCTGTACAGTGAAGGAGGTTGCTAGTTGATGTGTGACTGAAGAGGGATGGAGAGAGTGGTGGACTGTGTTTAGTGATGCTGAAGAGGGATGGAGAGAGTGGTGGACTGTGTTTAGAGATGCTGAAGAGGGATGGAGAGAGTTGTAGACTGGGTTTAGTGATGCTGAAGAGGGATGGAGAGAGTGGTGGACTGTGTTTAGTGATGCTGAAGAGGGATGGAGAGAGTTGTAGACTGGGTTTAGGGATGCTGAAGAGCTGTTTCTGTGGGGCATGTTCTGGATGACCTCATCCATGACCTCATCCATGACTTAATCCGTTACCTCATCCATGACCTTCTTTTCTCAGAGTATGAGCATAAGTCGGCCCCATCTAAACCACGCCTCCATATTTTATTCATCTGGATAGGCTCACTATGGCCCGCCATGAACAGACATCTCAGTGGTCCGACCCCGAACCCAGTGAGATATCCCAATCTGGGCACCCCCTTTGCAGGCTGTAAGCAGACAATTGTGGGCCCATGTGAATAAAAAGACCCCTCTTTGATGGAGCTGTCTAAGCTCCTTTACTGTCTTAGGCATACGATAACAAGAGGTGCCAAACCTGGGGATCCAGAACGTGGACCGGCCAATCAGGAAGTAGACAGGAAATGGATTGGTATATCAGGAAGTAGATAGACACTCACATGGCCAGTTTATGTTTGGCACTGATGCAACATGGGTTTGAACGTGCATCTGTATGTGGTTGAGTATTGGAACAGACATGCTGGTTAAGATTCAGGTCAGTGGTTGAGTATTGGAACAGACATGCTGGTTAAGATACAGGTCAGTGGTTGAGTATTGGAACAGACATGCTGGTTAAGATTCAGGTCAGTGGTTGAGTACTCACCTAACAGATAGATATACAACATACTAGTGCATGTGAAACACCCAAGGCATACCACCTGTATAGAGATGTTAACATTTCACGGCCAGATGGGGACACTGTTGTGAAGCCAGTGTCCTGCCTCTGGCTCCAGCTGGATTCCCACAGGCCTCTATTCACTATGATCCCACATTGTCAGCAAAGCATATCTGTAAGGCTGTTTTGCCATGTTAGCAGAGGCCCACATTAACGGTTCCCCTCTATGAACTGGCCTATTGGACATGACCACTGAGTAGCACATAGCTGACAAAGAACAGTTAGATAGAAACCTGTGTGTTGAATCATTCTGTGAAGGTTGTCCTAAATCTTTTAAATTAATAAGGTGATCTAGTTCTAAACCTTTTGACTGGATAAGGTGGTCTAGTTCTAAACCATGTGACTGGATAAGGTGGTCTAGTTCTAAACCATGTGACTGGATAAGGTGATCTAGTTCTAAACCATGTGACTGGATAAGGTGATCTAGTTCTAAACCATGTGACTGGATAAGGGGGTCTAGTTTTAAACCATGTGACTGGATAAGGTGGTCTAGTTCTAAACCATGTGACTGGATAAGGTGGTCTAGTTCTAAACCATGTGAATGGATAAGGTGGTCTAGTTCTAAACAATGTGACTGGATAAGGTGGTCTAGTTCTAAACAATGTGACTGGATAAGGTGGTCTAGTTCTAAACCATGTGACTGGATAAGGTGGTCTAGTTTTAAACCATGTGACTGGATAAGGTGGTCTAGTTCTAAACCATGTGACTGGATAAGGTGGTCTAGTTCTAAACCATGTGAATGGATAAGGTGGTCTAGTTCTAAACCATGTGAATGGATAAGGTGGTCTAGTTCTAAACCATGTGAATGGAAAAGGTGGTCTAGTTCTAAACCATGTGAATGGATAAGGTGGTCTAGTTCTATACCATGTGAATGGATAAGGTGGTCTAGTTCTATACCATGTGACTGGTTAAGGTGGTCTAGTTTTAAACAAGCCATCATGCATGTTATACTTGGCTTCTCCATTTCCTAAAAATGGGCTGGAGATTGCCTAAACCTTTTAAATATTCAACCCCCAAACCCCCCAGCCTAGGGCGACAGACTCACAGCAGGATTGTTACATCATAGACCCACCCAGAGTGTCACAAAATAAACAGTCCCCAATGTCTTCTGATATTTACACTGGAAGATAAAAGGAGAACTACCCACTAGTTTTATCAAATAATTGTCAAGCATCTTCTTGGAATCTTTTTGGAGAGTGGATCAACCCAAACTGTACCAGTGACCAAGGCCTTCTTCTGTCAACAGTCGATTCATTGTACAGGATGTTTGTGAATACCTACTGTCCATGATCATTATAAACAATACTGAATGTCAATTATTATCTTATTAATTGATAGTACACTAAAATATTCTTATAACACGTGCAGTGCAATTTTTAATTGGTATTACAATATTAGTTTTAAACACCAGTGACTAGCATTTGGCATAAAGTAGGTGATAGAGCACCTTACAGATCTTGTAGTTTACACAAACTATTAGCAGGTTTTTGTATTGTGAAGTGTATAACATCTGATTACTAACACCAAAACTCTCTCAACACCGTCCAAATACTCCAAATGAGCTGTAGTCATGGAAATAAGGCATTTTACACTGTTGAATTACCACTGGCTGCCACGAAAATTAAGATTTTAATGATGCAAAAACAAAATTTACATCAAGAAAATGTGTTATACTTTGTTTGAATATATGCTGGTATTTTAACAAACTCTTTCTTTTTATTGCACATGAAAAAAATGCTCTTATAAATATATATTTTTGAATGAAGCAACATGAAAGCATAACAATTATTTCCAGGTCATTCTTTTACTAGACATTGATTGTAGTTGAGAGGAATGCATTTTTGTGGTTGAACACAGAATTGTTGGGATAAATAATTATGAAGACATTTCCTACTTCCTGCTATTGTCAGTGTGGTGTAACTGCTACTACTCCTATTAACTAATGTTTTGGCCTGTTTTGTAATACTGTTCTTGGTTACATTTTTTGTATTGTGTTTGAAGATGCAATTGGTGTTTATTTGACTGGTCATTTGACCAGTGAAACTTCTGGTGTCTAATTTGATCTCTGTATACAGTTACTAACTAGCATGACATGCTAACTCCCGCTCGCTAACATACCGTCTGTCTTCATGTGGACTGTGTTTAACAGGACTAATGACACACACAAACACACACACTTTTATTCACAGCTACACACACATGCACATAAAACACTGGTTTTCAAGCATCCTCATTGTGTGGAGGTGTTGCTTTATCTGGGAGGTTTTGTGGTTTTGAACACAACAGAGGCTGTCTGTCAGTGCCTCTTGCCAATCCCGCTGCAGCGCACAGACTTTCTACATTCCACTTCCTGGTCTCACTCTGCACCCCGCTATGACCCCTCCCCTTTCTCCTCACTAAGCCAGCCCTCCCCTTCCGCCACCCCCCAAAACCACAACCCAGAAATGACTGCTTTCCGATTGGCCTAGAGAAGACAGCCAAGGAAGTGCTCTGTCACCCTGGGTCTCCCTGCTCATCCCTCACCAAATACCCACCTTCCTGCAGTCCTTCCCCCCATTGCGTCTGACATAAAACAGGCTGTTATCAGATGAGGCAGTCCAGGCCAGAGTGGGACTTACGGAAGACACCGGAACAGATGTGGTGACTGTTGAGGAACCAATACGGGTGGTTGTATCGGCTGAGGTTGTCTCTCTGATCAATAATAAAACACTGGTGTCTCTTCCTGACCATATTGTGATTCCTGTTGCATGTATAGCACTTACTGAATGAAGATGTATCATAAACATGAATGTACATACAACTACAACTACTACTACTGCTAGTAATAGTAATTACACGTGTACTCCAGGATGGACTGTATAACTACGTCTTTAAAACTACAAAGGGAATGGACATAGATCTACGTGAAACGTTGTGTATGTCGTTGAGGGTCGGGGGGAGGTGGGCGGGGGGGGTAACTGTAAAACTGTATCAGTACATCGTGTGCATTAAGCAGAGCAGCCCTTATTTTAAAGAAAACAAATATTATATGGAATTCTAGCTGTATATATATATATCTATACTGTATGTATTTTTGGTTGAAGATGCAGAGATAAGAAAATGTGAATATTTATTGCTCTTATAAAATTTGTTCTGGTTGTTGAAATAGATTGTGTGTGTTTTTATTTAATCCAGTTTGCAAGTTTAATTGGGGGTAAATGGAATGAGCTTCTGAGGTAAAATCATATCTAACAAATCTGGAGAAGTAATAAGTAATAGGTTTATAATGTAAACTATTTTTATTTTATGATCTGTGACTATCTCTGGGCAACGTAATAGATTATATCATTTAAATTAGTATTTCAGCCAAATGATAGTTGTCAAGCTGTCTCCTCATTTGTAAGTTCCAACTGAGATTTAAATTGTATCCTTTGAAAAAAAAGATTCAAGATTGAGCTGGTAGACAAGGTCAGGCATTATAAAACCATTTTATTCTAAAAGGTTTTGATGGAGCTTTTTCTCAACAACAGAACAGAGTGTTTGTGTATCTTTGAACTTGAGTGTCCTGTTCAAAGATACAGAGTTATATACATTTAAAGAAGAATGTCACTGTAGATGCTGCACATTTTGGCTAAATAGGAAATCACCATTATGGCGTGATCCGTAACACGTTGAATCTAGCATCAAGTCACACATAGCAACACTGATGTAGAAAGACAGGAAATGAACCAGTCACATAACATTGAGAGCTAATTTCAATAAAACCACAATGCCATATTTACACAGCTCTTATTCCCATGGTCAACTAACCTCACAGACTGGTCTTACAATAAGTATAAAAACCTACAACTGCTCCCAGACTGATCTTAGGTAATGTAGAAAAACAAAGTACTACTACCAGACTGGTCTTAGGTAATGTAGAAAAACCTAGAACTACTACCAGACTGGTTTCTCTTGGGTTCCTCATAAAACCATGTCAGGTAAGCTGTCACGTTTCATAAGTAATTAAATGTATAACACGGGACAAATACTGTAAAGACAGAAAATATATGGTTCTGGGTTTTAATCGTAACCACAGAATGTTAATAATGCAGCTTTGCAAAGCAGTGGTCACTCATTCAGTTAAACGCTGCTTGTGTCAGTACAAATCTCACACACACACACACAGTCCAGTCTATGAATGCTCAGTTCCATCTGTAAAAACCACCGCAGTGTTTCGCCGTACCGGCTTGTCCTATTAGCGGCTTGACAAATTGAGTCAACAGAGAGATCTTGATGGATGGAATGTTCACCCGACCCTGCAGTTAGGGAATTCAGCCGGCATCCCAAATGGAGCCCTGGTCTTCACAATGCCATTCTTTCAACCAGGGCCAATAGGAAACAGGCTGCCGTTGGTGACACGTCCTCTAACTGAAGATGGATATGCCAGTGAAATATTGTTTTCTCATTTTGACCAAACTGGGATATTGTCAATTAATCTGTGCTGTTTCTTAAGTCTGGTTTGTTTCTCTATCTTTTTTCTCGCTACCTTTGTCTCCCTCTCTCCCTCTTTCCATCTTGCCTCCTCTGTACCAATAAATCATATCTTTCTTCCCATTTCCCCCTCGTGCTTTTCTCCCTCTCTCCCTCCTCTATGTGTGTCAAGGCCATCTCCCTTGTGTTTGTATGCTGGTGCTACATTGGAGAAATGATGTGTGTGGTTTCACACCCCACTCCCCAAAGTCCCAAAGCTTGTTACTGACTCGACTGTGGATTTCTCCTCTCTGGCTTCTGGGCCTCCAGTCATTCACCCTCCACAGAGAAGGGACCCGGAGCGGTTGCTTTTCCAACCCGTCATTTAGACTCCTCTGCCCGACACGGTTTGATAAGGTCACCTCGCAAAGTTCCCATGGTTATATCTGGACAGGTTTCCATGGTTATATATGTACAGGTTTCCATGGTTATATCTGGACAGGTTTCCATGGTTATATCTGAATACCAAGGTAACCCAGGGTTTCTGAAAATAATTTAAAAGAGCACAATTGTCTAAAACAGCAAGCAGCGGGCTAAGCAGGAAGCGGTGCTCTGTACCATTAATGCTAATGTCATCTCCAAGATGAACAGAAAAAAGTATCCTATTAAAATCATTACATTTAAATTCAATGCTCTCCACATCAATCCCACTGGATGTTGGGTTTGATCCATTTCCATGGACTGATCACACACGGACCTTCTACAATCTAACTGTGTGTGCTGTATGTGTGCGCTGTATGTGCTTTTCTCTCTGCTTTCTAATCCTCTTAAAACAGTGTTAATCATTTTGATAGGATACAGTCACAGGTCACGTGTTACGTATATAACAAACTGCATGGGTTGTGTCGAGGATGCTGATTTGCTGAAAGTCATTGCATTTTAGACACTATATAATAGGTATGACACAAAAAGATGTGTTTACTGTTCTAACAATGTTTCTAACTGTTCTAATTACGCTGTTAACAGTTCTAATAACGTTGGCTAAGCAGCCTAAACGTTATCTGAACCTTTGGAGGTTATCCAGTCACTGGCTGTAGTTTTCAGCGAGGTATATGGCCAAATGACACAGTCTTGGGCTTAACTGTCTAAAGGAACGGCCCAGACATTCTGATATCATATTCCTCATATCCTGGGGAGTTTTCCAACTGGCCAGTCAGCAGTTTCCGGAAGGATGATCTGGCCAATCAGATGTTTACTTACAGGAATATGTTCATGACTGGTGTATGCCAACAATGGTTACATAATTGAAATAAACTGGGAAAGGAAAACTATTCCGGTCATGTTGTCAGAAATGGAAACGCTGGGCAGTATTTTTTTTATTCATATTCTTCATTGCCATCCCTCATTGTTCCCATTGGCTCATTGTCCTGGTCGACCTCTCTCTTCCTCTTCCTCTTCCTCCTGGAGTCATTGAATTTCTTCTGGAGGAAGTCTAGAACTGGTGCAGGAGTCTATGAAATGGGGGCCATGTGGGGAGGGAGGGCACGTCTCTGCTCCCTTTCTGTCCTCTCCTCCTCTCCTCCTCTCCTGCTCCCATCACACCGTGGTGACAGAAAGCAGGGGGTTATAAACCTTCTTCCCATCCGGCGATCTGGACCCGTGGGCCAGAAGTTCCTGAATGGTGATCCAGTTGTCCAGGATCCGCCGGCTCCTCTTCTTCATGATCTTCTTCTGGCTGAGGACCAGTATATTTGGACTGCCTCCAGGCTGTCCTGCCAGTGCTGCCCCCTGCTGGCCCGCGTGTCCTCCTGCAGTCTTCTCCTCCCCAGGGCATCCCGGGGGCTCCCGGTCCCCCTTCAGGTAGTCCAGCCGGCTCTGCATCATGATCTCGCGGCGCCGACGGTGCGCCCGGGCTTGCAGGAGTTGCTGTTTACGCTCCTCCTTGGACCAATAGCGGCCCTGTTTCATCTCGCTAACCGCGTCGTCGTCCGTCGTCATGCCACTGCGCTCTTCTCTGATCTTATTGGCCCGCGCTTTCAGGAGGCGGTCCCTCACGGGTCGCTTGGCAACGTAGCGCGTCCCGTCGCTACGGATTTTCACCTGGGGATAACATGAGGTCAGATAGTTAGCACGCTAGCAGGGCTAAGGCATGTTTAGGCTAGGTTGGTTGCTCTCAATCCCCAAAATGTACCAAAGGGGCTTGCAGCACAGCGACTGGACTGTCTGGTGATCCGCAAGAGCTTTATTCTGACTTACGCGTTAGAGCAGATCTTCTGGGTAGCAGATGGGTCTACGCTGCCATAATGTGGTCAGTGGAGTTGTTGCTATTTCATCTCCCCATATCAATTATTAAAAATGACTTTAAAGTTCTGTGGAGGGATCATCATTAAAGGATTTATTGTATTTTCCCCCTGGGAGTGAGGAAGTGAATAGAGTAACTAGCCAATGGTGCACTATGTCTCTCCTGCTACAGTGTCTCTCCTTCTACAGTGTCTCTCCTGCTATAGTGTCTCTCCTTCTACAGTGTCTCTCCTGCTACAGTGTCTCTCCTTCTACAGTGTCTCTCCTGCTACAGTGTCTCTCCTGCTACAGTGTCTCTCCTGCTATAGTGTCTCTCCTTCTATAGTGTCTCTTCTTCTACAGTGTCTCTCCTTCTACAGTGTCTCTCCTGCTATAGTGTCTCTCCTTCTACAGTGTCTCTCCTTCTACAGTGTCTCTCCT
>JACXGJ010015398.1:0-13559 GCA_016801105.1 Esox niger | reverse complement strand
ATATATATATATATATATATATATATATATATATATATATATATATATATATATATATATATATATATATAGATATGGTTTTAGTTCAATTTTCAGGTGCATAAGAATTTCGCACAGTACTGTATTTTCCTGTCTCTTCATATCAAAATAATATACAATATCCTGCACAGTTCTTGGGCTGTATTTTGGCTTAGGCAGGACACAGCAAATATAGGGGTGCTCTCCCAATTAGATGAATTGTGTTTGCCCTGAAATGTATATCTTAACAGAGCATTTGGTGGATAGATACGTAGATATAATTGAATAAACAGCCTCCCCTCTTTATTCCACATTTCTGTACTTGGTGAAGAGGTTGTACAGTACCCTCAGAGTAGACTTCAGGTCACAGTTCACAATGTCTGCAAGAAGAACAAGCAAAAACTAAGACAGACTTCATTTTAGGAAATATTAGCAAAAAATAACACAAGATTTACATGTTGTCTACAACCTTCTTCAAACATAACTTGGAAGTTGCAGCAGCAGTTGGCCCCTATACAGCTATGTAATACTGTATAATTAATGACTCAACACCTATGAGATCTGCAAAAAAGGCCATTCCACTGAGGTATGCAAAGCATGCCTCTTTCATCTCAACATAAAAAACAGATGTTCCCTGTGCCCTCACTCAATGTAATCAGCTGTTATTATTGCAGTGTGCTAAGAGTAGACACGGTGGTAATGTAGCATGCAACAACCTTTAAAGGGAAACAAACACTCAATGTTAAGCCCAGAAAAGTCATCATGAGCCACTCACTGGCGCTTGACTGTACCATTAAAACTATTACAGGCCTTATTTAAATTGACCCAACAGCCACATGGTAATACTTGGGATAAAAGTAAACCCACATCAAATACGTGCACTCTTTCTCTGTCATTCTCCTTTGCACGCGCCATGATGTTATTGTTAGAAGACATGATAATTAATGTGTCAAAATAATACTGAGAAAAGGGATGAATTTTTCTATAGGATTCAGGTTGAAAAGTGTTTAAGGCAAAAAAATGTACAACTAAAGGGGCCATATGTAAGATGTGTACTGTACTACTAGCTTAAGTGCAACCAAAATTGACTAGAAGACATTGGTAGTTATTTTTTTTAAGCAAATGTTGCAAATATTATTATCCTAGAAAATAGTTTTGAGTGCCTGAAATATTCCCAATTTAAACTGTAGAAACAATATATAGCTGAGTGTTGCAGAATGACTGCAATTAATTGTAATGATTAATCATCAACATTAAAATTGATTGCCATAGATTTCCAGTGCAGTATCAAAGCTAGGAAATATTCCATCAACTTAGCAAATAAAAGTTGTTTTGACCCACCAAGTAGAATAACTGCAGTGAATGTGAGAGCAACATTAAGTAATGTTGCCAGTATAAAAAGTAAAAAAGTAGAAAAAGACAACAAACAGATATCACAGTAAAAAATATATTATACCAACAATCCCTTCAAACATTCCAAATACAGTATCGCAGAAATAATGTGTGTAAAAACTATAGCCGAATGAGGGCACTCACCCTCTGTCCTTGGCTTAGGTTTTTCCAGGCCGCCATCTTGCATCAGCTCAAAGGACAAGGCAACATTGTGCACCTGTATGAAAAGACACATCCATCATGTTCCTTGCTAATAAAATGAGGAACTTACTGTAAATCACTTGTTAAGAATATTGTCAAATTTACAACATACCTTCTGGTCAAAATTTTCTGGTGTAAGGAAGAAGTTGAAGAGAGGGACAAAGTAGCCCTCAAGCAGCCCCATCAACAACACTAGGTAAACACCATCAGCAAACTGCATGACAGGAAGAACATTAATAATCCCCTGTTCATTAATCAAATGTTCATTATCAAATTATAAGCACTTGAATAGAAATGTAAACATAAATCCTACCTGTGTGTCTAATTCAGACACCTCCAGGTTCAACTTATTGAGATGCTTGTTCACAAAAGTGATCAGTGTCTGCAGAAAGGGTTGGTATTCAGTAAATACAGCACAAACAAATAACGTCAATTTTTCCAATCCACCAGTCAAGGGTGGGTACTTACCTTTTTTACCACATTCAGCTTATCGGGGGCATGGTCAAACAAGGTGTCAAATGCATCTCGCTCTGAAATAGTACCGATTGTTTTACAAACATAATGGTAATAACATAGCAATATAATACAATAGCAAATTAATACAAATGAAAGCATGCTAAAAATGCAAAAAGTATATTTTACAAGAAGAGGGTGAAAATAATTACCATGTCTTCCTGACAGAGCCCTGGAAAAGAAGAAACATTTTTTACGGTCTTGTATCACACTGTGTAATCACAAGGCTGAAGAAAAAAAAGACAAAACGAGAAGTTCCAATGAAAACACCAAAATAGACAAGGATTTTGTTGAAACTGGAAAATACATGCAGATTGTGGGCTGCCCAGTGGACACGTGCCCAGGAGAGAGTGTCTGGTCTACATCGTCCAATCTTCTCCGATAGAGGCATACTTCAGCAGCTGCCGCCCCTCGTTGAATAACAGCCCAGGGCCTCCTCCCTCTTATCTCCAGAGATGATATGCACCCGTTGGACAACTTATAATCTGCTGTAGCACTAGAAAGCAGTGGTGGGGCTGGCAAAAGCGGACTCACCAGCCCCTCCAACTCTCCATATTGGGCCCCCAAGGAGTTGGCGTGTCCGCACTGTCTTTCCGCTTTAACACAAAACTGGGAAAGGCTGCTTCAATCCTGCTCATCAGTCGCTCAATTCTTCCAACTGTCTAATGCCTAGCGGACTCATTTGCTCACTGCTATGTAAACAGATCTTCACAGAAATGATGTGATTTGCCTTACAATAACCTTGTTTGGAATGACCTTCATTGTACATGCTGGTGTTAAGTTCTTGATGCAGTCATACATAGTGGATACAGTGAATGTATTCCTCTCACTGTGAACAATTTCATGGTTTTCCTCGAATACTTATACAGTACCTTCCACAGCCATTTGGAAAACAAGTCAACAATGGTAGTTTCATCAAGACTTATGTAGATTGTTGTTTAAGAGGTATACAAGTGTTGACATACTCTGTGTTCCCTGTGATCTCCTCCAGAACCTGACGAGACTGCAGTATCCCCTCCCGTTTCTGTGAGTCAGAGAATTATGGAAGTCAACTGGGGATTTCTTTGATTATGGTACAAATCTAGTAGGAAAAGTCTATACCTGTACAACCACAACTTGAATGGAAACATGATCAGGTAGGCGGATCGGGGCACGGAAATGCTGAGACAGCGCCACCAATAAATGGAGAATTGCCACAATGCTTTTAGCATGGACAGCTAGAAGAACATTTGAAAAGAAAGAGGGAATGAGAAATAATCATTATACTACAAACTACTAATTATTGTTGTTACAGATGAAAAGCATACCCTGGAGCGGGTTTTAGGTATTTTCACAACATTTGCCTAATTTTCAAGTTTAAGGTCAAGCAAGTGTTAAAAAATAATTAAAGAAAACGAACTCTGTGCATGTGCCTGATATAGTGTTCTACTGCTCAGACAGCATTCATCTGCAAATAACAGCCTCTTACAAAGATGGCACTCCAAAATGAATGTGAAATATGACAATAGTTAACCTAAAAAAATTGACTTTACTATTTAGAGAACCCATATAGGACAATATGAGAGCAAAACAAAGACATGAGCTGTCCTTTGATCAAAGTAAAAAAAATATCTATTGATTCCTTCAAGTGCTTTTAGATAATCCACCAAGGATAAAAAGAATATAGGAAACTCAAATGCAATTCAAGAGCAATAAGGTTATAATACACCAATGAATATCAAACCAATGGAACAAAGAACAGCTTCATCAGATTTTTTTTAAATATAAACAGATCAAAAGTATAAATTGAAAAAAGAAATAACACTGGGATTTTTCTTTGACCTCGGGAGTACTATCACCTCCCACCACTTCAGTAATGGGTCATTTTTATGGTCATGAGGGTCAGAGGGGAGCAGAGTAGTCCAATGTGAACTTTCCCTATGCTTTTCTCTCACTCAATAAACTCCCCACACAGGTCAGACCAAAAAATAGCAATAATTACATAACCTGGTTAACTACCAGACTTTACGATCCTAAAATGTCACACTAGAGAAGTGCTCATACTTTCTTCTCATGTCACTGTTATAGCACTACATTACTAGACTGCTAAAGGTGAACACAAACACAGCAATTTTACTTGGTTATTCTTAGCTAGTGTAGAAATGTATCTGCAGTAGCTAGCCAGGTAGCTTTATTTGTACCATATACATATGCAAGTTAGAAGCTAGCTAGCATTTTTTGTCAGTTCCACTATAATCAGTGAAACTACAGTAAGTATTCTATACATCTACACTTTCCAGAATTGAAAACTGAATGTCTGCATTGGTTTGAAGACTCGGATATGTTACCATTTACCTGGTTGTGTCTGATTTCACTAGTACTACTGGGAATATGTTCTGTTAAAGATGGCATATCCTCAAAATGAGTTAGATATGTATTAGGCATTTGAGAAGGGCTCTGTTTTGCTATAATTTGGATAATTCTTCACAAACACCAATATGCATAATCATTTAGAATATGAAATATAATTCTAGAGGGTGAAACCCCACTGTGTGAAATATACAGTATTGTCACTTACAGTCAATGGTCCATTTTATGTTTCTGGTTGAGACCTTCAGAGTGTCGTTGATCTTCTCCAGAACAGTCTGCAACTTTTGCTTCTGGGCAATCTCAGACTGCGTCACCTCGGCCACATTCAGCCTCTCTCCTTCCAACTTCTCTGTAATAAGGAGTAAGATGATAGAGGGGCACCAAGCTGATCTATGTTCAAGCCATAATTGTGCTGCAAGCTTACAAGTGACTGGGAACTCTCATTGATTTCGTAGTCTATTCTCACCCCAACAATTCCCTCAGGCAGCTCAGAAAACAGAAAACATAACTGAGGTCATCAAGTGATTGAGTGTGCCCTCACAAGCATTGACCCACATTACTTCCTGCTTGTAAGAGCAGTATGAAAAACATTATGGCTTGAGGCACAAGCATAGGAGGAATGCTTGACCTAATCTTCAAGTCTCCAAAAATCACTTGGGAGTTGTTATGATGAGACATGGCCGTAAATACTGTACCAAAGAGTTTCTGCAGAACCTGCCCATCGTAAAGGTCCTCAGCTAGGTCTTTGACAATTATTCTTTCCCCCACCAGCACATCATTGATCCAGTCTATAAGTACCTGCATACAAAATATGGTATGGAATTTAACAGGCACTCACACACAATCATGAGGGTCATACTATTGCTTTACAATACTCAGATTGTGACAGCAGTTCAATTTGAAATCTAAACATAATATTACATAAAGAGTGAACAAAGAACAACATTCAAATATGTGTTTATATTATAACACTCAATTCCTCTGTTTATCAGTCTCTCACATCATCGTGTGGAGAATGTTTGGTTTACCGCTGCCACAAAATATTAACTGGGTTTAGGTCTGGACATTACCCAAGCAATTACAGAATGGTTAATTTGTTGCTCTTAATCACAGATGGATTTGCCATTTTTAGATGGATTTGCTGTTGATAATTGAGCAACTTAAAATGAATATTAGCATTGATGTGCAGGGTCAAAATAAAATGAAACAACTTTAAAACAACTCTATTAAAGGAATAACATAAGATTTGAAAATAAATGCAATTACCCACACACTCTTGCCTACAGAAATAACCTAGGGCACGATACTCAGAACTTTTCATTTTCTTTCTTAGCTTCTTTGACTGCTTGTTTTCAAAACAAAGCAAATTATGTGAAAGGCAGGATAAGAAAATAGCTAATCAGGTAAATTTGTATAAAATATTAAATGCTCCACAAATATCAAATTCGCACTTAAACCCCAGGATCTCTATCTATTTGGTGTGATGGTTTCTCTTAATTCAAATATTGCTATGTTTAAAGCATGAAAGATAAGCCATACAGATGTTACAGACAAACTATTCTTTAAATGGCAGCGTGACATGTTTGACATACAGTGGTGACAAAAAAAAATTACAAATCTGGCGACTTCAATCCTGAATACAGATTGGCTGTTAGCTGTGTTATATGAACCTGTATATCACAGGTGTGATGACATTACATACCTTTTTACTGCTTTAATTGCACTGGATATCGCTTTATTAGAGCAATCATGCATTTCAGGGATTTGTGATATATTTTAAATTGACCACTAAAATTGGCAATATTTAAGTGGCTAAGTAATATCGTGGCATCCTTGTGAAAACCTTTTTGTTTAAAAACTGTTATGAATGACTCTGAACATATTCTTATGCAACTCCGACTTTGTAAGTCTGTTCCTTAACTATTTAGTATAATAAAACACATGAATGCCTTACACTGCTGAAATATGAATGACGTTTCTATCACAAATACACTGGAATATTTAGATAACAGAATGTAATGTCACAACACCTTGAGAGAATTTTAAGCCATTCTGTGATAGACTTGCTTGCCTGTTTTGAATAATCGTCTTGATGTATGACCCAGCTGTGTTTCAGCTACAGCTCATGGACAGTAGCCTGACATTCTCCTCTAGAATTCTCTGACACAAAGCAGCATTCGTGGTTACTTCAATGATGACAAACCACCACAAGGTATAACCATTAATATGGGGTAAATACTGTGGAATGCAGAATTTTGTTTTTCCCAGACATCGCAAGGCCATATCTCCAAATCTCCTCACGCATCCTTGCAGATCTGGAAACTTTTGTATTTCAAAAACTTTTGTATTACATTTCAAGAAACCTCCATCCACAAGCTTGTTAAAGGCATGGTACGTAGAATTTCTCTTTCCTTTAAAAATGCAGATATGTAATTTACACTTCTTTTATGTTGATATCAAAGACTGTGACAGAAGCGAAAGCTGTAACTGTGAAGAGAGTTATCACTCAATGTTACACACCTTCTATATCCTTTAAATCTAGTGTAAATCTCTGCTCAAGTAAGAATGTCTTTGCATTGTGTTGCAAGGCATCACTGACTTGGTGTTACACCCCTTTGGCTAAGAG
This sequence comes from Esox niger, assembly GCA_016801105.1. Lineage (NCBI taxonomy): Eukaryota > Metazoa > Chordata > Actinopteri > Esociformes > Esocidae > Esox > Esox niger. Next base: position 6,460 of record JACXGJ010015398.1, on the reverse strand, counting down.
GCTACCCCAGACAAAACTGGACTCATGTCACACATAAAAGTTCACTTCTGTATGTCTTGACAAATTCTTTAAGGTACATTATGTCCAGACCTAAACCCAATTCATATATTGTCTCAGGACATAAAATAAACAGTAAATTCTCAAAACCCTAACAGTTCTGTATGGAAGACTGGGACAACATTCATCCCAAACAATGTGAGAGACTGATCAACAACTACAGAAAGTGTCTGGTTGCAGGAGGGCACAACCAGTTATTGAGGGGGCCACTAGTTTTCTCACAGAGGAATTGGATGTTCATCATAAAATAAATGAAATAAGTTTCAAAATTTTGAGTTATTGGTTCACTCAGGTCCCCAATATCGGCTATTAAGTTTTGGTAGAAGATTATATAGCAGTGAATGACAAAAATGACAGAAATCCAAAGGGGTACAAATATTTTCCCAGGTCTCTATATACATGTCACACCTTCATTAGTTCTTGCAGTTTAGGGTCATTCCGGGAGTTGGGGTCGACCATGGTGCGAACCTCGTTCTCTTCTACAGGCACATACATATGTACACATGAAATAACTCAACACAAACAGATTTAAAATATTGGTTATCTTATCCCCAGGCTCTTCCGCACATAAGCCTCTGATATCAACTATTAAATCTCAGTGGGGGTGACTATTGAATTATATGGATGTTCCCTTAATCACAGGACTGCTAGGCATTGATCCAAATAAAGCCATGTATGGGAAGGGTTAAGCAGAGAGAGCTGCAGGAGACGGAGTGTGTGCAAGATACACCTTACCTAGCATGGTATCCTCAGGGTCGAGCTCAAACGGGATGGGGCTGAGGGGCAGGTTGATGGCATTCATCCCTTCCTCCTGCAGCTCAGAAACTGCAGAAACAGAGAGGCAAAGACCTTTAGTTGCCTGACTCAATATGTGACAGGCTAATTATTATAAAACTGCACTGAGACCTCTACTGAGTTGATAGGCAGGAAAAATGTGTCCAGCAGAGAAAATCTGAGGGCATGTCAAATAGCATTAGCAACACACAATATTGGCCATCATCATCTCAGCATGTAAAGCTCACATGTACACAAATAGCAGAGTGACTCTTTCCACACACAGAGCTGTGCTCCCCACTCATTCCATCCAATTTAAAGCCATTTTCAACAGTTTAAACTGTGCTCTTCATGCCAGGTTGTCAGTATTAAGGCACATTTGTCTAACCAGGAAGCTAGCTCACAATGTATGTTTCTAATTAGAACCGGTTATCCTTGGTCACGTTACATTTGACAGAAGAGAGCTAAGTCTAGCTTTGATCAATAAAATGAAGTGCCTCATTATAGCCAGTGATAATATCACATTCAGAAAATGCCAGAATGCCATTCACACTAATACAGTGAACGGAGCGAGACGTGAGTGTATGGCTATTAATTAAGCAATCATGGTCAGTATGAACAGCTCATCACACTAACAACCATTACATCTTTGAATAAAGGTTTATCTCATAGACACATAGACAAATTGCACAAAACAAGACTGTGCGCTCCCTCCTGTTGTCAGGTGTTCATAGGTCTATCTATCCTGAGCATTCGCCTCCTTCTTGATCATTTCACTTATCTCACCTGGCGTTGTGCAAATTGGCACATGTGGGGAATTCACACAAGTGACATAACAACCTGAACACTGCCTGTCTGGCCATTGTGGCAGTTCCTGTTCAGAATCAGTTAATCGGTCAATAGCACTGCTGCAGAGCTGCAGAACATTATACCGGCCTGCAGAACACATAACGTCAAACAGAGAGAGCGGCCCCCTAGAGATGTCAACATCCTGTTAATCAACACCAATACATCACCCTGTTGTTCAGGCCTAACTCACAGAAATAGAGATGCCTACCACCTTCCTTTGATTGAAAGAGCTGCATTCATTTACCATTTTCAACATACAGATTGATGGGGATTAAACACAGAGCATGTCCCACGTGGCTAAGTTAGTGGAGTGCGGTTCTTGCAGTGCCCAAGTTGTGAGTTATCTCAAGGGTGACAGAACTGAAAATACATGCACCCTCTACAATCACTGACTCTAGATAAATTGTATAACAATTATCTGATTAACTGTAACTTTGTTGTGTGTCTCTTAAAGCATTGTTCCTTGGTTCTCAGGCAGAGACAAAAGATGTCATGAAGGAAAACTGTATGTTATACCATTTACTGGAGGTCATTCATGGATTGGACATGCATTGGTACAAGATCATCTGTACCAATACTGCAGTTTTGTGAATGGGGCTCAGCTGCAGATTCACTTTTACAAGCCACTGTAAGTAGTGTAAAAAAAGTCTCTTACTAACTATAGTCAATCATAATAAGAGGCGTCGCCAGGATCACAAAAAATGTGGGGCTTAGAAGATCCCCCCGCCCCGCCCGAGACAAAAAGTACAAGGTTTTGAATGTACATGCGGAAAATGTTGATGTACACACTAGTGACCTACACGTCTACATTGATCAGAATTATAGATGAATAGATCGGAGGCATTTGTTTTCATTATTTATTTATTTTCTGGTCAATTTGAGATTCGGGATTATTCATAAAAGATCCGGGGCTATAACCCTGGATGCCTAGGCTTAACGACGGCACTGATCGTAATGAACACAAAATAATCAAACCACTTACAGTGCTTAAGACATTAACTCATTGTCTTGATGCTTGTTCATTCACCAAAATGATCAAAACAATGGCAATAAACTAAGTGTTTTTTATAATAGTGAATTTCAGATCTTCAAAAGAATTGTAAACATTGAAAGCATTAGCAGCCCTCTCTGGTCTGAGATCAATCTTTGTTGGTGAAAGCTTGGGAGTTTTCCCTCATTCCTTGGTGAACACGTCTGTGATAGAATACCAGAATCTTCTTAACCTTACATGGCCACAGCTCAGCCACGTGTGCTGTAAACACAGACATCGCCTTCTCCAGTTATGGTTTGGACAGATAGACTCACACAAATGTAATTCGAAATGACTGTACACAAGAAACCATAAAAATCTAAATAAAATCCACCTCACACCAAAATCCACCTCAACAAATAGAAATCATTCAAGTTGGACCAAGTATTGTGTCTTTTTGGACAAAATCTCACATTTGACGTAAAGACAAAAAGTCTAAAGTTAGAATTTTTCATATAATTTTGTGTCAGTGTACCAGAGGTTTATGGATGCAAATTCAAAATGTTCTTCAAGATGTGAAGATGTACAGTGCATTTGGAAAGTATTCAGACCTCTGTACATTTTTTACATTCTGATGAAGCCATGACTGAACTATTTAGCCCGAATACCAAGCGACATGTCCAGAGGAAACCAGGCACTGCTAATTGTAGCCAAAACCACCCCTAGTGCAGAGCAAAGTACAGACAGATCCTTGATGAGAACCTGCACCACAGCGACCAGGACCCGAGACTGGGGCAAATGTTCACCTTCCATCAGTACAAGGACTCTACGCAAACAGCCAAGACAATGACAGGTCCTTGAATTACCCAGCTAGAGCCCCGACCTGAACCCAATAGAAATCTCTGGAAAAACTTGAAAATTGCTCTGCAAAAATGTTCCCCATCCAACTTGAAAGCATGAGATGATATGTAAAAAAATATATAAACTCCCCAAATACAGGTTTGCAAAGCTTGTTGCGTCATACCCAAGAGGACTTAAAGACCTGCAATCGCTGCCAAAGTTGCTTCAACAAAGTAGGTGAAGGGATCTGAATAATTCAAACGTGTTTTCCTTGGACATTATGTGGTGTTGTGTGTAGATTGATAAGGTGATTAAATCAGTTGGATCAATTTAAAATAAGGCTTCAACATCACAATATATGGATGGGCTGATGGGGTTTGAATATTTTCCAAAAGCATTGTATGGCACCACTAAGATTTTGTCTGGATAAAGCCATCTCTACACACTTGATGCCCAAGCCAGGTTGGAGACTAAACAGTGAGAATCCCTGGAGGTAAATGGGAACTTTATCAGAGCTACATGCTTTTATGAATAAAAAGTGTGAATGTGACAACATTATCCCAAGTACTCCACAAATCTGGCTTGTGTTGTAGCCATTACTCAATAAAGACCACACTAAATCCTGTTGGAAGAATGTTAAAAAACATAAGCCATTCTAGCCATGAGGCTAATATATTGGCCTATATGTAAAGATTCATGTTAGGAACAAACCCAACACATCATCCAGAGAAAATCAAACCTACTGTGAAATATTGCGGAGGCAGAATCATGTTATGGGGATGTTTTTCATTGTCAGGGGCATAGGCACTTGTTAAGATAGAAGGGAATATAAACTGAACACTCTCCAAGGTACAAAGTTGGTAGAGACCAATCCCAATATATAGCTTAGTTTTTCAAGATTGCTAACAATCATCGGTGAATTACTGAAGTCCCATTGTCAAAACTCTTCACACTGTCAGCGAAACAGGAGTGTATATGGACCAAACTGTGAAATCATTCTTCATTGTCTTCACATAAAATGCATTAAATTAACACATTCTGTAAAATCTATTAACTTTTTACTCATTCATATTCCACCACCTGGAAAACAAAATATCCGCAGAACATGTTTTTTCAAATGCTTACATACTGTTGCCAAAACGGTTAAAAACGCATACAAAACAGGATGATGGCAACTGCTGTGCATTTATGCAGTAACCAGATTGAAATATATAATGTAAGCAGAATATTTAATCATTCCAAACACAGCTGAGTGCAATTTCAGTGTGTTTGGAATGTGAATGGGTTAGGGTGAGGGGAATTTGGGGAATTTGTTTTTGCTGGAACTTTATATTTTTCAAAAGAATAATTTACTATATGCAAAGATAGAAAATATAAAGGATAGTCATTCAAATTGCTGCATTTCTGATTCATTCTTGTTCTGTATACATTAGTACAGTCAGTAAAGTGAGGTGTTATTCTTATAATCAATGCTCCCGGTTTTTTGTGTTTTTAGCTCTGTGTGTTTAAAGTGACAATGTATGTTTCTGAGTGACAATTGTTGCCAGTGTTATGGTTGAACAAGCTTATTTTGAGTAATGTATGTTTTAGTGAATTTTGGAGGTGAGGTGTATTGTTTGGCCAAGAGGCATGTTAGAAATCACACTGTGTGAAGAGTTTTGCAAAAGTGGTTTCAGTATTGACCGATGCTTGCTAGCAATCGTGAAAAACTGTAATTACTTCCATCAAGAAGTACACTTGGATGTAGAGATATATCTATATAGTTTTGTATTTTTTATATATTCTTTTATTTCACACAAAAAAAATTCCCTTAAATGTGTGGAATGGGTGGAATATGTTGTATATTGTTTATGGTGAACAAGTCATTAGAATTATTCTTAACATTAGTTGTCAGTCATTCCATTGTTGGTGTTAGGATTGTTCTAACTCGCCAGCCATTTAAAATAGTTGTGCCATGGGCACAAATTGAGGCGTTTGGGGTTTACAGTAAAATAATACTACACTATATATGTATTTTTTTTTACAATAGTGTACACATTGTATGATCTTACAGAGATTAGATTAAACTTTGCTCTAACTTTCTCAACCAACCGCATTTGCCATAGTAGCAGGCAGATGCATAAATAACGGGGTGGTGAAGAGAAACGATATTCAGTTGGCCTCTCTAAAATACGCTATCTAAAGTCGGGAATACATAGGCTATGTTACAAACGGTATAGGCTATGTTTCACAGTCACTGCAAAATATTCATATTTAAATGTTAATTTCATCCGTGCAACTTTTATCTTTTAAGTCGCGGCCCCTCCCCAAAAACTGTGCCATATGTGGCTATTTATAGCATTTTGGGAATTTCCACAGGACTTAAATAATTGCTAATGTTTTCATCTTAAGATAAAACAACACATGTAGATGTCTATTAGTAATTAAAATAGCCCTGATGAACGAACCTTCTTTCGCCTTTTTTCTTCTGGCCAAAGTTCCTCCGAGTTTTCCAAGGAAAGAGTCATCCTTTTTTCTTGAAGGTGGCGATTTTGGAGTCGGAGATTTTGGAGAAGACGGAGATTTCTGTGGCGATGAAGCCATTTCTAGTTTATTACTGAGAATTCAAGCTGTTGCTGGGTTGTGTTATTGAAACATAACTTTATGCTTTACGGAATAGTCAACGACGGAAACGGACTGTTCCCACCCACTTTTCATGGACATGGTAAAAAAGAGGAACAGTGGGAAAACAACGTATGTCATTATGTCCAGCTGAATAGATAACGGGATAGCAACAGCTGCCGACCGGAGTTTTCTATTTCTGTTCTAATCTCAGCAAAACTGGAAAACTAGGCTATATTTGTGAGCGTTTTAAAAGTTTGGTCGACGTCTTTTAATATTTAATCTAACATTTATTTATTTTTATCAGATTTATCCTCGTTTTCTTTATTTTACCTCGTTTCTCATTCTCTAGAAAGCGCGTGCATTTTA
>JACXGJ010015397.1:0-13636 GCA_016801105.1 Esox niger | reverse complement strand
AGCCAGGTGGAGATGTATTGCCAGGTGGAGGGAGATGTATAGCCAGGTGGAGGGAGATGTATAGCCAGGTGGAGGGAGATGTATAGCCAGGTGGAGGGAGATGTATAGCCAGGTGGAGGGAGATGTATAGCCAGGTGGAGGGAGATGTATAGCCAGGTGGAGATGTATTGCCAGCCCGTTACAGTGGCTTGGGGGGAGGCTGCATTACGGTGGTTTTCACAGAGCAGTTGGTGGACACTATTTATAGGCAACACTGCCGCTGCCAGTCCATCCACCACTGGTCTGCCAACTGCCAGGTCGTTGGCATGGGGACTCGGTGGTGTGTACGGTGCTTGGGGAGGCTACGGGCAATTTAACTAGGATGGCGACAGTTCGGGAACCTTCGATAGATTTTCCGGTTTTCCAGAATTCCTGGCTGAAGGATTACATGGATGACTGCTTAGTTTTCTAAAACGGGTAAAACCATTAATCCATGATTTCAAACCAGACAGTCTTTAGATCAAAATGATCATAATTCCAGCCTAAAATGTTGAAATTATAGTAATATTTATTTCAAAAGGGGATCACAGCTCTTAAGAAAATATGAGCCATTATTAATAATAATTCCACTCAAAGAAATACAATAAAATGATAGGTTACACATTATTTGGAGAGTCAAAATGACAATCTACAGATGCCCTACAGATAATCATACAATCAACCAACTATCAAAAGCAACGTACATGTTTGCAAAGGTTATGATTAGAATAAGTGTTGGGTTAAAGGTCAGAGAAAGGGTTAAGGTAAGTGATAGGATGAGGTATAAGGTTAGGGTTAGGATGAGGTTTAGGGTTGGTGTTGGGATGAGGCTTAAGGGTAGGGTTGGTGATATGATGAGGTTTCAGGTTAGGGTTGGTGTTGGTAGGTCATTCAAATGTCATTGACAACCCAAACAAATCTGTAGGTAGTCTGTAAAGCATTTACAGATTGACTATCCGAATAATGGGTTACCAAATTACACTATCTGATAAATGTGAGCGCAATTACAGCTGAATTTGCAGTGGGATAATAAACTGTTGCCATTGAACGGATGAAGAATGGCAGTGTTTATGGTATTTCTAGTCATTGGGGACAAAAAAAGACCCTTTCAAAACAGTTCACAATGATGAGCCTGTGCGTGGAACATTTTGCTAGCATCAGGTATAATAACCAGTATTATACCTATTATACATAACCAGTGTGCGCTTATCAAAAGCACAGCGATCTAAATTGGGCTTGACACTTCGGCAGGTCATGCCGACGCATATACATTCCCCGATGCCGCCCTTTGCCATATTCAAATGAGACGCCGCCCCACCCCCCTACCCCGAGCTAGGCCGCTATCCCAAAGATGGATTGACTGCAACAAACAGCTGACTGTTAAAACAACCCAGACTTGCATGTATTTTAGCTTAGTAATGTGTTTGCTTTAAGCCCGGCACCCGGGACACTGCGACGTGTTTAGGGGACGGACGCAGGCTGAATAATGGAGTCCCTCGCGCGGCTCAGAAAAGGCATTAGCCACCGCGACACTGGGAGAAAAGCGCTGCCCAAGCACATCCGGCTGGACGCGGCCATATGTTTTACAGCACGTCGGCTTTACAATCCCAGAGCCATCCTCTGCTGGAGAATGTGCCCCGGTTAGATTGCACGGTATTGATTTCTTCTGCAGGCGGCGGGAGGGAGAGGCCCTCCGAATGAGGAATGGGTGGGTGGGGGGGGGCGGCAGGGCTCATTGGAGATCCGGTCGGTTTTCTGCAAACCTATGGAGGAAATTAAAATATCTCGCTGGGAAGCAAAATGTGAGGCGTTCTCCGTACAGCAGGCGGAGGAGGTTAAACACCGCCCACGGTGGCGAGTTAGACGTCTCGCGGGGCGCGGCGGCGACAACGGGCCCGTCCAAGCCTTTGAGGCGGCAGATTATGCAACGCAAACAAGGCAATAAATTGCTCTGCCGTGCCGAGGGACAACAGCGGTCCGCGGTGGAGCAGGGAGGGAGAGGGAGGAAAGGTTGGAGGAGACAAATGACACTCACTGACCGGCCAAGTTTGGAGGCCAATGAGGGGTGCAGTCGAATATGAATTAGGCCTGTTACTCAAGCGTTTTTATTATCGATCACTAAGACAAAGGTATTGATTGGATGATTGATTGATTTCTTTTTGCTAGTAAAATAAAGACACATGTTACTCTGTCTTAAGCCACCTGTGATAAATGTTTAAACACTATTAACTAACCAGTGGTCATTTGTTTGAAAAATAAATGCTATATAACATTACAGTAAACACAAATGGACATTACTACATTTAAAAGTAACAAAACATATTTCCAACAGCACACATAATAAATTACATTTGTTATCACACAGTTATAGAAAGTGTTCTGAGCCAAAACGTTTAGGGTCAGATGAAAAAAGTGTGAATCCAAACCCTTTTGGAAAAAAATCATTACTCCCACATAACAAATAAACATAAAACCCTGAGTTGACTGGTTTATAACAGTGGGGTTCTGGTGTAGGTTAGGTGCAATGTTCTTTACCTGCCATCTCTATTGCTGTCCAACTCATAGAAAAGGCTGACTGGGGACTCAGTCATATTGTGACTCCTGTGACCTGTGAACAGAAACATAACACTTGGGAAATCACTCTTTGACCTATATCCATAAACGTTATCAACATGCCTCTTAAGGTCTCACTTAAGTCCAATCTGGTGAATTTTAAATGATCTTTTGACTGCCAGACAGCAGTCAAAACAGAAGCAAAACGCACGTTCAGATGGTGCTACCGGAGAATGAACTGTGTGAAGAATCGAAGGACAGTTTAGGTTCATAAAATGCTTGGCCAATCAGGCGATGAGTCAGTCGTGCTGTGTGAGAACACTTGGTTCCACTGAATATAAAAAGGGAGGAGGGTGGCGTAGAGGGTACGAGGATCCAGAATGCAATCAGGGAGCTTTGTGCTGTACAGCAATATGATGAAGTGATTTCTTCTGTTCGCCATTCGTCCTAGTATTCAAGCGCCGTGAATAGGCTACACGCCCGCACTCCTTCACGAGCCACATCCGATCACTTTCACCCGAGCAAGACAGGAGGGAAGTTCACCTCCATTACTAAGAGTCCCTTATCAGTGACTCAAAGGACGTGAGCCTAAGGGCAAACTGATTTCCCAGAAGACGGAGTAAGAAGCACTTTACATATCGCTAATTACACATCTGCTGCAATTACCTTTCTGTACATAATTTTTTTAATTACAGAAAGGCTAATTGTGAAAATAACCATTTTTCGCCGCGGTGAGAATCACTGTTCAGATATATAGCAGAGAAAAATGTGAACATTGAACCGGTCGGTGGGGCATGAACAGTAGCGTTATTCGTCGTAAGTCTATAAGGTAACGCATTCTTTCATTGATTCAAAAAAGCTACAAAACAAAAACAGGTTCCTTACACAAAAAAAACGCATTGTACGTCAACTCTGAAGTTAGCTCATCCAACCTAATTACACCTTTTGTTTTCTTACCACGTAAGACGTCCACGATATTGGACAACAAGATATTCTCAGTATCTATTCACCAGGTACCTTGTGCAGACAGAGACATAAGAGAAACGAACGCTTGGCAGTTGGCCGACCACACAAAATATAATCGACCTGGCTGCGTTTGCGCCCCGCGGCAGAAATGAGAGATAAGACATGACCCAAATTAAAATCCACACTTATTATTTGATAGCCTGTCATACGCACATAACAGAAATGTATGAATCTAGCATCATTGTGATATCGCCTAGACATTTTAAATTATATTGCTTGCTTATTCTTCCCCCTGTGAAAAACCCATCTCTTTCAATGACACATGTAAAATACGGTACATTATGTGGGGGACTTCATAAGAATTGACAACAACCCAACTTTCCTGGCACTTAAAAGCACTTGTCTATCAATAAAGTCACAAAATGTAATTCCCTCCTGTCTGTAATGCTGGAAACGCCTCCTACCAAGGTGACACAGTACATTTCAGCCAATCAGGGAAACTCTGAACCTAGTACACCCATAATTTCTCATTATCAACTGAATTTACTCACCTACATCCGACCTGACAGAAGCCAACTACAGATCTCACCTACATCCTACTAGACAGAAGCCTACTACAGATCTGACCTACATCTGACCAGACAGAAGCCAACTACAGATCTCACCTACATCCGACCAGACAGAAGCCTACTACAGATCTGACCTACATCCGACCTGACAGAAGCCAACTACAGATCTCACCTACATCCTACTAGACAGAAGCCTACTACAGATCTGACCTACATCTGACCAGACAGAAGCCAACTACAGATCTCACCTACATCCGACCAGACAGAAGCCTACTACAGATCTGACCTACATCCGACCCGACAGAAGCCAACTACAGATCTCACCTACATCCGACCAGACAGAAGCCTACTACAAATCTGACCTACATCCGACCCGACAGAAGCCTACTACAGATCTGACCTACATTCGACCCGACAGAAGCCTACTACAGATCTGACCTACCTTCGACCCGACAGAAGCCAACTACAGATCTGACCTACATTCGACCCGACAGAAGCCTACTACAGATCTGACCTACATTCGACCCGACAGAAGCCTACTACAGACCTGAAGTAAGCAGAATCCGCATGTTATCCTTCCAATACAAACTCCTGGAGTGTGAAAAGGTGTGCAGGTCTAGTAGTTAGACCTGAGTAAGAATACCTGCTATTGAATGAGTTCATATTCTTGATAATCCAAGTTAAATCATATTTTCTTGTCTGTCCTGATGATATCCCAGCCTCTGATGTTATTTCAAATCTGCCGTTGATCCATTCGTTCTGCACGTTTTACTATTAGCTCCTCATATTTCAATCATTCATTGTTGTGTTATAAAATAACCCCATCGTCTTCTGATAAATGTTTACCAGCCTGGCTATGAAATTCGATTCAATCATTTTGATGAATGACTCTGGACATGGTTAGGTGGTGACTTGCTTACTGTAAAATAAGCATCTCCATTCTATATCCCATAGTCATTAACCAAAATGAATAAGACACTATAATAACTTGAGACAACGGTCAGGACCGCTGTCAGCCACACAGCTCACTAAAACCACATACGGCGGTGGTCTCCTGTTCACACCCTGCAAATGTCTTTTCAATCTCGCTGAACTTTGTCATGTGTTTCTGCTGATGGTTAATTGTAACAAGGGCAGGCGATTTCCTCTCAGAACGGCGACATGCTATACACCGTAGAACGAGTCGGTCGTCTCAAAGAGCTCTGCTTTGTTTGAGCTGCCCGCACAACATCAAACCCATCTGCGGTTGTTGGACTCCGTCCATCCTTCCTTGCTCGTATCTCGTGGGAGACCGTCTCATCCCTCCATTCACTGAAAAACCGTAGCTGCAAGAGAAGAAGGGGAATAAAGAGCAGAAGGGAGTGGATGTAGAAGAACTGAAGAGAAAAGAGAGGTAGAGAAGAGAGGTCAAAGCCACTGGCTCTCCAGGCATACGGCACACATGGCTCGCTTTGTATACTAATGGAGACCATCAGTCATCTGCGGCCTGCCACCGCTGGAACCCAGAAGTCTTATAGTAAAGACAGAAGTACAGACACGAGAGGGAGAAAATGGAACACGGCAGTTGGGGGCCTTGAGATCTACCTCGCAGCAAACAACCTATTATACCATGGTCTTCTTTGTGACGAGGTTGACATGAAAGGCATCCGTGAGCAGCAGGCCACCGAAGACCCACAAACCTCTTGACATGAGCGCTGGGGGAATCCTTGACACCGCAGCCGAGGCGCTCAGCAGTGGATTTGGGATCGTACCGCACTGCAATGTTAAATTAAAACCGGCCAAGGGCTGCGTCACACACCTGAAGACGAATCAACCCGTCGCCCATCACCTCAGGGAGATTTTCCCCTTAAACCAATTCAGTCAAATGTAATCGTTGTCGCGCGTGGCGTTGCCCTCCCGGCTCCAGACCGATCTGCGGCAGTCTGTCGGAAACCAGGGTGCCCACTTCACCCGGACCCTACAGCTGGGTTTCCGACCGGGCTGGAAGGGTTACAGTCAGGGACCGGCCAGGAGAACCTGCCAGAACGACAACCATCTCTGTAGCACCAATCCCAGTATTATCAGAGATTTGCCAGATGGATGTTGCTTTCAAAGTAAATTAACAGTATGCCTGGAGTTTGTAAAAAGGTATGTGAGATACTGAGGCCATTGTCCAAGTTTCTGTGGTCTGATGAGACAATGTATCTCTCTGACTGGAATTCAAAGCACATAATCTGCTGAAGGATGGCACTGGTCATCTCCTATTCACCTGGTCATCTCCTGGTCACAAGGTGATCTCCTGGTCATCTGATCACCATGTGCTCACCTGGTCATCTCATTGTCACTGCCTGGTCACCTAGTTGTCATCTCTTGATCACCAGGTGATCATCAGGTAACTATCTGGTGATCACTAGGTGATCATCTTGCCATCACCTGGTCACCGCCAGGTCTTGTTGTCATCTCTGGTCATCTCGTTGTCATCTGGTCATCTTGTTGTCCTCTCTTGGTCATCGCCTGGTCACCCACTGGTCCCTTGGTCATGCGTTTAGGAGTGGTGGGGGCAGCATTGTGGCAGGGAGTGGAAGGTGGAATAACTGATCAAGCCAAGTACAGACAAATCTCTGAATTCTCATGTGCACGAAATTGCCACTCCACCAGATGTGCCACAGTTCCAAGTCCAGCCTTTCACTTGACAACAGTACCGGTGTAGGTCTGCTGTGCTCTATATTGTTCCTGTTACACTGTAATGCAAACAGTATTTCACAGTAGCAACGGAGGTCTATTATAATTCAAAGAGTGTATAGGAAGGTTTTATTCGGATCTAAATAAGCTACTGCTAAAGCCACAGCTAATCTTCCCAGGTTCTCAGAAAAAACATACACTAGATCATTGCATAAGACATAACATTTAACAGGGAGGTACAAAGACGGTACAACCTGCATTTAAAATGGGAGTAATGTGAAGAACACTAAAAGTACAGTCCGCTACATTCAAGTTTGCCATTCAATTCCACTTTCAACAAAACAGGTTTAATTACAAGCTGTAACAGGCAGACACCCAGAGCACTAATGCCTCCCTGGCCATCGCCAAGCGGGCCAGTATACACTCATCCCATATGTTCTGTAAACACACCAAAAAACCCATTTCACCGGGCGGGGATTTGTACAGCTTCCCAGAGTGCAATAACGGCAACCTTGCGATCCATTGCCCTGCTGGGACAATTGATGGCCTAGCGTCGAGCTTTGGAGCGATTCATGAAATGAACCCCTTGACCTTGTTGCTGTATTCCGCCTTTAACGGGTCCCCGATGGTGTTGTGACAGCGGCCGGACCTGCTCATGAAATGAACTGGGTCCCCCTTTGAAACGCGTTGCCGTATATCAACCGTAGCCGGCCAGCCTGCTGCCACAGCTCACACCCAAGGTGGTGTCTTTAAATGACGTAGTCCTTCACCTTAAGGGTCCCGCTGGTGCGTTATATTGGTTGTAGATCAGCCGTGTCGGACGTGACACCACCCCCTTTCCTCTCTCTCTGTAATATAATCCAGATGTCAGCATAAATTAAGGCAGATAAGATGGATAATTATGTTCGGTAACATCCTTGGTACTTTTATTTGGCCAGTTTTACATCCCAATTTAGTTATTTTTGATTTCGCGTTTGGGGTCCTTTGGGAACTTAGCAAATCAGGCTCAGGAGAGTCAAACCTCGAGACGTGTGTCCTCTCCCTCATATCTCACCAAGCCACTTTGCTTCTCATCACACTGTTCTGTGTTAGCCAACACACGCTGGAGGAGAGCAGCGTTCCCGGACAGCCAGGGTTAAGTTTGCTGGCGCCTGAACAACTACAAGGCCTCAAGGGAGCGCAAGGAGAAAAGCCAGACCTGCCCTCAGTGGACAAAAATAAAATGCCCCGTTGTGTCGGCACGCCGCAAACAGGTTTCAAACTCCCGGCAGCTGTACTGAGAGACGACTGCCCGACCCAAGCCCGGATCCACGGACCCTTCCCAACTACGTCGTCAATTCCAGGTGGTTTAAAATTGTTCATAGACACCAATAATTTTCCCACCTCGCCCACAACAACTAAAAACCCAATAAAAAATGACATTGCTATTTTTTCAGAAGGGCTTTCTATGCAATGCACACAAAGGGTCAGCTTTTTTTGTTGGCATGTCATGCCTAAGTCTGTCCACTTCGGTCCACTTTATCAGCTAAATGGTCATTACTACAATTGACTACATCATAAGAGTTTGTGATGAATCAACCATCTGCTACAATGAAAGACTGAGTAGCGGATTGGTCTTTCTGCCCATTATTTCATTTAAAGTTCTGAGCTTTTTTCTCCCATTGTGCTTTCCGATTTAACTTAGTTTCATAATTCAGTTCATTCTTTTTATTCAGTTTAGCCTACAAAGTTCCTCAATCTGCGGCGAGGTAGACAATCAGATTAACAGCTAGACATACAGCCACTCCGTTTGTCTTTAACACTGCTTTTTCTGTCCTTACAGTTAGTTACCTTACCGGCCTATCAATAACTGCTCCACAAACGGAAGAGGTTTCAAGACCAGTAAGTTTGTTTTACATTCTGAACAGAATCAGAAGTGGTGCCGTGGCCAAGTGGTAAACTCCCATACATACGTGGCTTCCCAAACAGAGTCCAGGGTTCAAAACCCATCTCTATCCTCATCTCCTCTTCAAAGCCTCGAAGGGGAAATTATAAGAATATGTTTGGAGTGTCCACTTTCCTCTATAAAATGTCTGCAGAAAGAGACGGATTTGAACCTGTGCTGCAGCAGCCCATGTGCACTGGATGCAGGGGCCAAGCCTCATCTGGCCAACTGGAAGGCAGCTCGTTTTCATATGAAACGGTCGTGGAATCGTACAATGTCTTAATGTTAAGTAAAATAATCTTGGCAAATATTGTTTTAGGAATGCGGCAGAGTACCCCCCTCTGAGATTATGAATTAGGCTTTCAGAAAAGGTTTGGATCCCAAAAATGGCCTTGCTTGTTGTAGAGTGATACGAATTCCCTTCGTTTTTCTGCTTCAGACCAATGCCTACATTTCTGTCTCGTTTCTCATTTAATATAATATTCCAGATATCCCCGTAACAGAATTTAAATGTCTTGCTACCGGGTGTCCTGACATGCTTTTAGAACCAAGTGCTGCTGGGTTCATAGAAGGGCCAAGCAGGACCTCTGGAAAACATGCAGCCTGCAGAGCCTTGTGAGTAGAAATCAGGTCAGCTGCCGGATTACCCATGAACCCCAAGTGAACCCATGAACTCAGAGTGAACCCCTGAACTCAGAGTGAACCAAAGCACCATGTACAGTATGTTACGTCACACGGGAAACATGACACACTTCTACTTCAGGCTCAGAGAGGTTTGCAAATGAGGCATCATTATTGACATCCAGAGGTTGGACCCAAGATTTGAACAAACATCGTAATGAGTGGGGGGGGCCCTCCGACACCCAGGTGAACCCAACATCCTGGCATGACTTAGCAAGGGACCTTCAACACATACAACGCACTGCCCTCACCCAGTCCTTAGACAAGGAAGACGCCACCACAAATCTGCCAGCAGGCTTTATATCAAGAGTTAGAATGCCATTCGACGCAGCCTTGCTAACTAATATATTGTGAGATAGTTTGGTTACGTGCTGTCAGCACTCCGTCAAAACAGTGTGCAACGTCTGCCTGCGAAGTAAAATTACCGCCGTTAACGCAAGCGAACGCTAATCCACTCTGACACAATCTCACGCGATAGCGCGCGTCTATGACGCTACATAGAGGTATCTAGCTTGTATTAGGCCCTGAAAGGGACTTTTGAAGGCCAAAAAACGATTCAAAGATGAGGTTAGTCGATGATTATGGAAGACGTCCTACACACTTCACAGGACACAATAAGAGGCGACAAGAATGCGGCGCATGAAAACGGTGCAGTCATTCCTAACGTGCAGCACTCTGGATATAGAACGCCCCGTTGCATTTCAAAAGAGAAACAGCTGACCTCAACCACAGAAGTCAATACCACCGGTTACGCGCACACGCACGCGCACGCGCACGCACACACACACACACACACACAGACACACACACACACACACACAGCTCAAGTACTGCTCTTTCTTTTTATCTCTGTTAAACCCTGGAGGTGTTAGCCTTTCAGACAATGTTGCTTTGTAATTTCCTTTGAGGGCACCAATAACTCGGCCCTTAAAAAAAATCCACAATAACTACGTAGGGACCCCAGGAGGCTGGCTTGATCAACTGTGACAGTAATCAAAGGAGAAATCCTCCATTTTGCCTCAGAACAAGCATGCCGTACGCAATATGGGAGCCATAAAGTCTGCTTAGCCGTCCGCTGGTATTTCCCACCTGTGCCCCCATATTGACACGTACAGTAATTAAAAAGACAGACAAAGCAGAGGGGATGAGGAGTCAGTGCAATATTAAAGGGATACGTCCGTTTATATTGAACATTTTCATTCCTTCCCATCCATCTCACTCTTTGTTACTCTGTGGAGGGTTTAGCTTGGCCCCCAACTAGGAAACACTCAAACTGACTATCTGATGGAGGAGATGCATGCTGGGAATTCCAGTGATTCTATTGTTCTCTTCTGCATGCTAAAGAGACTAAAGGCCACCCGTCAGGTAAAACAAGGACTCAAACCTACAATTTCTCATTTTTTAGTAATTAATTGATGTGAATACGTTTTGTTGTTTCAGTTAAGAGAAAAGAGCCAACAGGAAGTAAAGGTTAGGAGCAGTAACGTATGTGTGCAGTTTGCGGATTCAGGTCTCATGGCGTCGCCTAGCAGCAACTGTGTTGTGGGTCACACAAATCAACACGCAGACAACAAGCAGTTTCACAATATTACATGCAGGCACCTGAAAACATGGAATCAGCAGATGGCTATTTTGACATGGACCTTCTAGCCAATCTGAAAAGGCATTCAACAACACTCCACCAAGTACAAAAGTAGCCTGGCCAATAAAATAAGCAGATCACATTGGATATCCACTTTAGGTTCAAAAATAAATAAATAAACACATACATAAAAAATACTAATTATTACATATCCATCCATTAGCTTGTCTTTTTTAATTTAGGGGGAATTAGATGTGAATCTTAATCTCCCTCACCAGCTTGTGACACCAAAGAACAATGCTAAAGGCCCATCCGGGGTTCATAAAGTGCTGATGATTTATAGCGCTGGCAGATTAATGACACTTATTGGGTTTTAGTCCTGCATTAATCAATACCCAATCAGGAGACCAGGTGTCTGTCTGGATGCTCAGCCAAAGTCAACCAAAGCGGACTGACCGGTTTCGAGACACACATCCGCAGCCCCGCATCCATAACCGCCACCAAACGGAAGGAAACACGCACGCACCCACCACAAAAGAGTAGACGGGGGTCCCGGATGAGGCCGAAGACGGATGGTGGCGTGGCGTATTTGTGTTCTGGCGCAGGAAATGAAAATGGACGGGCGCGACATCCCGCAGACGAACTGTAATGGAGAGGAAAAAGGATGGGGGAGGCCGTGTGCCCTCGGAACATGGCCGAGCGACGCCCACACGCGTGTCATTAGCGTGTCATTAAAAAGTGCCCGACAAAGGTCAGCTGGCACCGCGGGAGGCTGATGGATTGGAGCTCGATGGCGACACCAAAGTCAAGTGACCTTTCCACCGCCCCGATCCAAAACTTTTTACCGGAGGCGGCAAGATGGGTACTGACAGCAAATCAATCTTGGAGCTTTGGGATGCGGAGAAGGACAGATGTAAATTAAAACACAGCTAAAATGGCTGTTAAATGATGTCTCCATTAAGACTGGCTGACAGGGGAGATGAGGAAGGAGATTAGACAATGGGAATGTTTGATGAAATGAGTGACAAATTCATTTGGAATTTCTAGGCTCTCTGTCCTCCACTTTGCCAATGAATCAGAGGCGATTAATTATGCAAGCTAAACACAGGGCCAATTTTGATCCAATTTCAATATCCAAACCTTTGCTTAGACCAAATTTAATGGATTTGGAGTCCTTGCACAGGGAGTGTAAATCAGAAATGTCACCAACCAATCCAAACTGCCTCTGCTCCCAAAAGCAGCAAATTAATTCCACACTCAGCAAACTGTAATAAGGAATTATTCCTGTGAGTCAGAATGAACTTGTTGATTGTGTTTTTCTTCGAGGGGACAAACAGGAAGGAGGTGGCACGAAGTAACGTTTAGCACTCTGAGGAAAATGTTTTCCTGTGACTATCCAATGTCATCCATATACGTTAATTGTGACTATCCAATGTCAACCAAATACGCTAACTGTGACTATCCAATGTCATCCAAACACGCTAACTGT
The DNA here is from genome assembly GCA_016801105.1 of Esox niger. Lineage (NCBI taxonomy): Eukaryota > Metazoa > Chordata > Actinopteri > Esociformes > Esocidae > Esox > Esox niger. The sequence goes on along the minus strand of JACXGJ010015397.1, from coordinate 1,193 downwards.
GACTATCCAATGTCATCCAAACACGCTAACTGTGACTATCCAATGTCATCCAAACACGCTAACTGTGACTATCCAATGTCATCCAAACATGCTAACTGTGACTATCCAATGTCAACCAAACACGCTAACTGTGACTATCCAATGTCATCCAAACACGCTAACTGTGACTATCCAATGTCATCCAAACACGCTAACTGTGACAATCCAATGTCATCCAAACATGCTAACTGTGACTGTCCAATGTCATCCAAATACGCTAATTGTGACTATCCAATGTCACTGTAACCGCTGCCCTTCAAGGTTAAAGTCAATTCACAGCATAGCCCTGTTACCCAAACTCTACCCAGTCTAACTTTAACGATGACCTTATCCCGACCCCTTGACCACAAAACAAATACCTTTACATCTAACCCCTGACCGGGTAGCCCTGTCAATGTATTAATTGGGTGTCATGACACATACTGTTCTCTGTTTCCTCTGCGTCTATCTCCAACTCTCTGAGCGCCTCCACCTCCTTCTTCCTCCTGGCGTCCTCCTTCCGGAGATCGTCCAGTTGGGTCTGTAGGTCATCAAGGACGCGCTGCAGGTCTCGAAGCTGAGCCTGAGGGGAGTGAACAAAATGGCAACAGTGAGATATCAATGTTGCGGAATATTGTGAAACACTTTAAAGCACCTGGAAACCAAAAAGAAACAGCAACTCACAGCACGTCACGACTATGGCATGAAATTAAATCAGAGTATTACATGCTGGGCAAACTTCACGGTCAAAGGTGAACACCATTTGTGGGTTCTTTTATTTTATTGCTGTAACAAAACGAAAGAATGGGTGCAAAATATACAGCAGTGATTGAGTCAGTGTGAATGTACAACTGTTTAAATAGCAGCTGATTGGTTTAGAGAGAGGCCACGCTTTATCCAATGACAAGCCTCCTTTTCATTCCCCCTCCTTTGTTGGTTCGTTCACCGGGACTGGCAGGAGCGGCCAGTGTTTGAGCTGACAACACAATGGACTCTTTAAATCACCAGCTTCAGGCAGCGGTGGAGCCACGGCACCAAAATGACACCGGATGACAGAGAAGCATAGCCCATCATTACTCTCTGTAATAGTCCAATTAATGGAAAATAAAAGTGTGTGTGTGTGTGTGTGTGTGTGGGTGTGTGTGTGTGTGTGTGTGTGTGTGTGTGTGTGTGTG
>JACXGJ010015396.1:0-13561 GCA_016801105.1 Esox niger | reverse complement strand
TCTCACACCGCATCTCACACCGCATCTCACACCGCATCTTACATCATTTACAAATATCACAGTTTACTCACAATGTCCAACTGAAGTTTCGCCTCCCCCAGGACCTCCTCTGGATTGGATATGTTCAGGGGTGCTGGCATGGTAAGCGTCTGGGAAGCAGTTTGGCCTAAATGCTTCGCTAAGCAGCTGAACAATAGATGTTCACCTTGCCTGCTCTGGGATTCTATGCAATTACTTTCTGGTTACTGGTCAGGTGCTCCCACTGCCAGGCTTCCTGACTCCTCTAGGACATAGGACTGCAGAAAAACTGGGAGGATCCTTCTCTCGTCAACATTCATAGCATTCATAGATCACCTTTTATGCACATACATACATTTCCATAGAGAAGATAAGATTGTCACACCAGTTCACATTCTCCCCACCTCACATTACATATGACGTGAAGAACCCCAATGTATATTCTGTCAAGGCACGCGCTCCCACAGACTGCCGCTATGAAATATATTTTCTGTTCAGAAATGTGTCTGGCAGTTGACTGCGCATGCGCAAAAACCTGCCCGTTGCGGTGGAGCTGTCAAGCCATGGCCTGTCTCCTAACAGAGGGACTCAGTCCTCGGGTGTTTTGGAGATCTGTGTTAGCCTGAGCCTGGCAGCGCCTGACTGGGTCTAACCGGCTTGGGTCAGACTGGGCCGGCGTTTAAAGAATTTATTCTGGCATTCCAGGGCTTGGCCCTGCCGCACTGTTGTCTACCATCATGTGCACAGCCTTCTACAGACTGAGCAACGGGGAAGCAGGGTGCGGACGGGAACGATGAGGAGATGAGAAGATGTGCCACACAGAAGGTTGTGATGGTAGATGGCAGGTCTGTTGGGTTGGCGGTTTTCAACGCCTGATGAAAACTCTAGGGTGTCGCTCTCCCCTCTGGGGGGTTACTGGCGCTCTCTCAGGGTGGTGAGAACCGGAGGAAGGAAGTGTGTGTGTGTGTGTGTGTGTGCGTGATGCTTTGTAAGGGGGATGTTTGTGTGGGGACACGTGAGCTGTGGTCCCTGCGTGTTCTTGCCGTGTGAGACTTTCCCTGTGCTTTCATCTCAGGCTCTAAAGATGGCTTATGCATGCTCTAATGGATGCTGTCACTGCTTAATGGAGTGAGCATGGTGGAGGTAGCCTGTGTCCCCTGCCCTCATACACCTACCCACCACCTGGGGAAAGATGGACTGGGCCTCGTCTAGGCTGGCAGACACTGTATATGCAGGCAGTTCTAGTAAAATGCATCTTTATTGGGGGCATGTTAGACAATGAGGCTTTGTTCTCAGTTTATCTTCTATGCAAGCTAGCATCAATTTACGTGTACAATTTATATCTGATTGTGAATGAGGTATTTCATCAGTCTCTCATGACCTCTACAGCCCTGGGAAATATGACTGACGTGGTTTGATTGTGATGATAGAAAGTGACCGGAGTTGAGATCCAGTTATCGCTCTCTCTTCCTGCCCTACCACTTTCCTCACTTCCTCTCACCAGGGCTAAGAGGAGCTGACATCCTGTCAGAGACAGCCAAAGCTCTGACTACTCCGTGGTGACAGAGAGAAACTGTGTGAGAGGAGTGAGAGAAACAGGTAAACAGAGAGACAGGATAGAGCTTCAAAGAAGTAGTGAGAGAAAATAGTGAGATAGAAAGACATTAGAGCCAATGAGATACAAGGAAACAGTACAAACTCCCTTAGAAGCAGAAAATAATATTCAAACTCTTCAAGATGAAGACTGATCCATTCTCTACCTGCTCCAAATATCTTCCAGACACCTTTTCGCCTCTCTGTCTGTTATTTTCTTTGTTTGCCACCAGGCCTTTCGCTCTTCAATGTTAGCGAGCAGTGTCAGTTATACTCTGTTTTCCTATCTCCCAGAGCTGAACTCCACAGAAAGAGTTTAAAGTGCCATGAACAACCAGATCCAGTGAGCTGTCATGCTTTATGTTAAATATAGATTTTGCGGTTGATGAGTCTGTCTGTTACATGATCATTAAGGCGTTCACTGGGCATGTTTGATTTATATGTTGGGCTGGAAATAATCATGGTCACTGAAACAATGTCAGTTTTCAGTAACATTATTTATTTGCACCAAATATTTAGATTTACTTAATTAAGTGTGACTGTCTCTCGATGCACGAATCTGTGTCACTCTGCTGAATGAGCTGCGTGCGCCAGAGACAGTCCGACAAATACTTCAAGCGATTTATAAACTCAGACCAATTCTAGATATTTTCAAGGTTATTCTGATTTGAATGTTGTTTTTCTAAGAACACTTTCCAGCAATTAATTAGTAATGCATGAGGACCGACAGAGGAGTGTAATTACTATGATAAATTACATGATTTGTATTGTTTATCCACCAAATTAAAGTTACAACCAAAGGTTAATGTTTATTTAAACCTAAAACCAATTCTGTTGTTGCAAACTACTCTTTTGGAACGCAAAACGGTTAATATTTTTTAAGACTGTATTCACATATCTTATTCCTGTGTGTATTCTTTTCATTTCCTGACACTACATAGTTTTGTGTGATCAGCTGTTATAGGCTGAAATATGTTGTCACGTTCGGGATAGATGCACATGTAAGCGTTTTGCCACAAGAACCATTGTTTGTCCTTGTCAAACCACTATTCTACTCACTATGAGGTGAATGGATAATGATCGGACAGACGTTGTGAACCCCAAATGGAAGAAACAGCTGGAGTAGAAGTGTATGTGGTGTCATCAATGTAGCGGAAGCACAGAACACGATGTATCTGAATAAGAAAATCTAAGTTCATCAAATCACACCTTACCAATAGGCGTACAGCTTGCATTTTGTTTCTCCGTTTACACCTGAAAGCCACAGACAATAGGACATGATATGTGTGAGAGCTCTCAGCCATGGTGCCTTATGACAACAACAGGATCTATTTTGAGCTAACCCAGAGCGTGAGCTGTGGTCTCATTTTTACCTGCCGTGATTGGCCAGCTTTCTGCTATGGTTTATGTGTTTGGGCTGCGATACCCCTAGCTGCAGTCCAGGCCAGTGTCCTCCCACGCATCCCTGCTTCCGAGAAGGAGGGAGAGGAGGGGGGGGAAGTAAGGAGGTGAGTAGGAGAAAGGAGGAAATGTAAGGAAGAAGTCAAGTGAGAAAGTAGAAAGTCGGAGAAAATGAAAGCAGAGACAGGCTCTGGATGGAGCATGCTCACAGGGCAAGGTTCAATCTGACGTCATCTTCGACGTTCTGCTGTCAGTGGACCAGAAAGCGGGTGGTCTATTTTTGGAAATGGAGACATGCAGATGCACTGAAATGTTCTCATAACCTCTCCATGTTGGGTTCCTGCAGAACGTATAGGTTCTACCCTGACCTTCAGAATCCGGCTTTGCATCGGCAATTAAACACCAACACTCTCTGAACGTAAAAGAAAAACCTGCATAATTTATTAGTTTGAATGTTTCGGAAGATAAAAAAAACAAAAACAGACGAGGACTGTTAGGAGAGCGCTTAAGTAATGTTCCTTACCCCATGTGTTTAGACATATTCTTTAGAATTAGCTTATGCCGACTAAAAAGATTGAGTGATGTTTTGCAGCTGGGTTTTTTTCCAGCCTTTGTTTTATTGTTGAGTCGCAGAGTTCTTGGCCTGAAACATACAGATTGTAATTTGGGATAAATAGTTTGGGCCTGGCTTTCTCCATTGTGACACACTGTAACGATTATCACAGCGGTGTAGCAATGCTCAACCAGACAATCTGCCTGTAAACATGAATACAAATTGTGGAAAATCCTCCTCATAACAATATCAACAATGTAATCCTCCGCTTCAGCAAAGAGACTCACTTTGTTGAAATGTGGTCTCATCCAGAGTGATCAAAGGTTCATATTGTAAGCAACACAATGTTTACTCGCCATAAAGTAATCAAGGAAACCAAAATGAGAAGTGGCAGACAACCATGTAATGAATTTTAACATTACTTTACTCCCCAACAACGGATTTGCATTAGAGGTCTCCACGGATATATCCCAAATCCGATTATCCAAGATCAGATCGATTTATCTGGCTGGGTTGGATGCAACATTATGTAGACTGTTAGGTCCCAGGTTAGACCAGGCATGGTGGCAAAGGATCTCAGATCGGTGTGTTGATATTGAAAATGTCGACTGTATCCAAAGTGAGATTTGAAGAAAGTGTCCTGATAATATTGTAAATCACATTTGCTACGTTGGTTCAGGACAGGTTTTTTGAGCTTTCATCTCCTCCACAATTTCTTGTCTGGTTTGAGATCTTGACTTGACTTGTCTTTTTTTGGCGTCTCAGATTGGCTATTTTGTAATGATTTCAATTGAGATATGCAGTCAGACCTTTTACGTTAAGATGCTTGGTGGTTAGGATTGTTATAAAGGAATTGGAAATATGAATATTTCTCATATCACAATGGATAGTACTGTATCAAACACAGCTGATTTTCTAAGTGAGGTAACAATTATTTCCAGAAGCCCGGGAGCTACAGTATGAGCGCAATTTGTTATTATTCTAGACATCCCACATTCACTTTTGTAGGCCTACTTTCTTTCAGGGGCCTGGTAACACATACAGTATGCTCAAGCAATAGCCTAATTAACAACTACACAAAGCACAAAGACATGGAGCATGTTTTGGAGCGATACATAGTGCGGTCTTACAGCATAGACCACCAGTCTCAATGTTTCAACATTCTGAAAAAATGTAATTAAACCATGTATTTGAACTGCTAAACTATATCAAAATACATGTGAGAAGTTAACATCCACTGCCAAGTTAATCAATTTGACGCGCCACCGTGGGAATAGAGACATTTTCTCTTTTGGAGAAGTTTGGGTCTGATGCATATCCTATTTAGATCCAGTTAACTCACATCTCGGCCATATTTTCGGATAGGATATGGCCGACTACACTGCCCACTCGGGTTGAGTAGGGATGTGAGCCACGTAGCAACACAGTATCATTATTAAAATGCCAGTCTCAGCTTGGTTGCTACAGCATGTTGCACACAACATTATGTGAAATAACATGTTTTTGTAGATAAAACATAATTACTGTATACAGTCAGTAATGCTGCATAACAAATTCAGTGAGCTAGCTTGCTCCGTTTAGCGTACTGTTATTAAAAGTGATTTCTACAATAAAATTCAATTAAAATATTTGTAAGTATATACAATACGTACATCTGTTATAATTTAAAACCACAGTTAATTGTTATCATTGAAATATTCATTTGCACTGTATTTAAAGTACTATCCTGTTTCTTCTTACATTAGACCATAGCCATTTTGTAATCTTAAATTAATAAATTATTGAAAACAATTTCAATGGATTTGTTTGTTTTTATTCCTGAAAAGTACAGTCATGTTATGTCTTATGCTATGTACGACAGTGGCTATTTTTATATTATTAAGGAAATGTAACTGTTATAAGAACTGAAATGCCACTTCTACCATGTGTTTGTATTGTAGAACAAGTCCCATGTAAGATGGCTGTCAAATTGCTCCATTCTAATTCATAGGGACTCTATGACAACAGCCCATCTACAGTTCTATTATCTATGAATAGAACCTTACTGGTTCGAACCAGAATACACAGACGAATTGACCGAACTAGTAGAGGCTATAACAGCAGCTGACGATGGTGAACCAGTTCATCCCCAACCCTTCCCTTACCCTTAAAAACTGTATGCTACTGCCACAGATTACTAAATGTAGTTTGAAGGGTTTTTGAGTAGTTTTCCACTTGCAATGCAGCTTTGTTATAGTGGGACGCACAGATTCCATTCATGAATTTGGACAATGCTAAGAATGCTATTTACAGTTGGGGACAGAGCTGAATAAAGAATGGTTGGGAAAAAATTCTATGTTCATTCCAGACTAACTTTGGGTAAGTGATTTTTTTGGATAAATATGATTTGATGAACTATCCCTTTAAGTTTTATTAGTTTATCTCAAGACAAAAGTCGATTAAAACATTTGTCGGCCCTGAAGGTCCTTCAGAATCTTTGGTTGACCCCACCAAAGGGTTAACATTTTTTTTTAAATAGCTTAGAGAATTAAAGCAATTTGATGTGTCTAAAGACTGCTAGAATTTAAATCCTGACTTATTTCAAAGACATCCGAGTTTTACTGTACATAATGGATGGTAATTAAAAAAAGGAAAATAATATCAGTAAACAGAAATTAGGAATATTTCTGTGGAACTACATGGTATAATACTCTATTGGGAAGAAAAAGAGGGCAACTTACCAAAGAGGGTCTATCTTACCCCATAGCCACTGAAAAACACATCTTATTCAGTCACAGAAAAATCTGTCAACTGTAGCCATTTAATTTCCTGTATAGTTTGTTTCCGATAACCGTGGCCATTGTTTTTACATTTTAAAGTGATACCTCTATTTGTTTCATAATGTGTTCTATTTCTAATGAGATCATCTAGTGTAGAATATAAGGTTGTTCTTAGGGTTTACACTGAGTGCTGTAAGAGTTACTCATTCAGCAGACACTTTAAAACCCTCAATGTATCAGTGAAGAGAATTTCATTGGGCTGTCTCTGAAATGGTTCTCTTTTATTATTCATCTTTGAAATTATGTTGCAGATTTTTTCCCCCTTGACTTTACCTTGCTGGCTGATGTGGAAGCACGTGTGTATTTATATATGTAAATATACGTATATAAATACATATATATATTGTAACGGGGAGAGGAACAAGGAAGGGACGCAGGACAAAGATTCAAGGCCCTGGAGGGCATTTTATTAAAGGAAACAGTGAGACAGGAAAGGAGTTGAGGGGAAAATTAAAACCAGAGGACAAACCACTTTGCTGGGGAAACGGCGTCATCTCTGGGGTGGCCTCCAGTGGTAGCGGCTGTTGTCTAGGTGGCCTCTCCTTCCTTCACATTGCTGTCTTTCTTCATGCTTGGTTCCTGGACATCAGCAGCAATGAAGGCAGCAGTGTTTAGATGTGCCTTTTGGAGCATCCTCTTTCAGCTCCTTTATCTTCTCACTCATTTTCAGAGGCCTCTACTTTCTCCACAGGACTTGCTCCCCAGCCTGCTCTTCGGGAGCCTCCTTATATTTCCTCTGATGAGGTCCTGACGGGAGGAAGCTATGCTTAGGTGGGGCTGGCCCTGCTGGCTGATTCTGGAAGGTTCCACCGCCTACCGGCTTTCCCCTTGGGGTCATTTGTGCAACAGGGAGGCAAGCAGCATACAGGGTCCTTTCGCACTACAATATTTACAGTTTGTCTCCTTCAAACTCCTTGTGTGGAGTAAGTCATTTACTCCCAAGTAATTTATGAAATGGTCATAATGAATGGTTGTGGGTTGAATACGAAATGGCTATTGTTGGGTGGTACTGGACCTTAGAACATATTTTACTATCTAAATTATCCGAATAAACCTGTGTCAATATGTTGTCATACCACAAGTCATCACTTTGTCTTTAATTAAATTTTCCCTCGTTAAGTGAAGCCAATACAAATAATGCAAATGTTACTTTGTCACAGAGGTGTGGTGAACCTTAAAAAGATAAAACATTATAACAGCAACCCAAATGTTCTCTCTCTGAGAGAAGTGCGAAGTGATTTGTTTCTGACAGCCCCCAGACAGAAAATCTTGGCGTGGATCATCTGAGACCTCCTCTGTGCAAGTTCTCTAAAGAGGCTTACAGTATTTCTAAACCCAGTTTAAAGCCGTCATACTGGAGGTCTGGTTTGCCAAACGGCATGTTAATGAGTGTGAATCCCAGGCAAAGGGCAAAGCTCTTTCAAATTTTCAACCAGCGTTGCCAACCAACCAGCAACTGGGAACATACAGCATGAAGCTCTTTAGAAATCTGAAATCCATGCAGTTTTGGTGGATCAGACTGAATTATCTTCAAAGTCTCGGACCTCCGTCCGGTATGTCTTTCTTCCGTCCCCCACAAGCAAACTTGGGCATAAAAATCGGCATCTTGTCTTAGCATATCTGGTATATTGTTCTCACATAGCCAAGCTGGACTCGCCCAGAATAAATAAATAAGGGGAAAAAGAAGGACTAGAATTTAGAATCAGACAGTCGTAAGTTCATTTTTTTCGGGTCCTTACTGTGGTTTCGCTCAATAAATATTTCCATTGAAATGTTTGGAGTTTGAATAGACTGGGGTTTTCCGTTGTCATTACATTGTTTTCATTTGGTCTCTGTGACCCTTTATCCTTTTCTCAGAACAGCTTTTGCTAATTTAGGCTAAGAAATACACCTTATTAAAAACATATTTCTCATCGACTGTACAATAAGTCTTTCTGGATAAGAGCGTCTACTAAATGACTAAAATACAGAAATGTTATGAGGCGATGCTAGAAATGTTGTTTTTCTTTCATCACCGTCTCACTGTCAGGAGATGAGTTTACTGACTGATTACTCTATGTGAAGTTAATCTATACAGTCAGCATGACCCTTTCTTCGACATTTTTGACCCTCTCAATGAATAGTTGTTCTGTCCTATGACTGGCATCATCACAGAAACCTTAGGATACATTTAAAAAATGTTACGGTTTGCCTCTAAGGCTTTCAGTTGGTCATAGTCCTCAATCATACTTCAGAGAGAAAGAGAGAGAGACTGTTGAAGGCTGTAGAGCTCCAGCTGACCCAGCACATTCCCTAGCCCGCATCGGTCTACACAGCAGTCCTCTTACTCCACACTAGAAGTTCATATTTCATTCACTCAGGAGGCACTTTCTGCTTTGGGAGAGGGGAACGTGCTGTTTTTACACTTTGAATGAATCTCTGCAGGTTGCCTTGGCTGATTGCTTGTGCTAAAGCTTTAGTAGGCTCTGATCAGGGCACCATGGGAAGGGCTACCTCACTGACCCTCAAACCAGGGTCACCTGTCTTTGGCACGTCTATTGGAGAGAGAAGTAGTGAAATGTAGCATTCTGTAAGAACTCTGTTGACTTTATGATTATGGTTAAAGGCTCACCAGTAAAACATGAGTGTAAGTCAAAGCATTTAGGGATGAACAATTTACAGACACTTATGGTTTCTTTATCTAAGGTTGAATTCCACCTTGTTTTTTTTTCTTTTTACGCTGTCACAGCGTAAAGCAAAAAACACATTTTTCAGTCCTTTCAATGTTGATTATTGTAGTTAGCATACTTTGGGGAAGCCGTGGGCACATTGATATGTACTGTTCTATTCCCATCTTCTAGCATTAATTAATCTAGATACAATTAAAATTAAGTAATTTCCACTCATACCGTGCAGTGGCACAGCAACCTGTGTCATCTTCCCCTGTTCCTAGCCCTGAACGCTCTGCTGGTAGCCCCAATGTTTTTATATCCCTTATCTCTAATGTTTCTCAGTCAAGAAGCCATAAGGGTTTTTTGTGCTTCATCTCTGGCCGGTTCCCATATCCTCTTATGGGTTTCTCCATGAATGTCTCTTGGCAGATATAATGGTGACGTGCCTCCCAGGACCAGCTGACCCAGGTTAAACGCTTTGATCCAGGCCAAGGCTGGAACTGATCCAGGCCAGGGCTGGAACTGATCCAGGCCAGGGGCCACAATATCATACCCTACTGAGGGTATGGCATTGCGGACCCTCAAACAATGTCTCCTGTGGTCACAAGTCAAAACATGGGGTCATATGACCCTGGTTTTGCTCTGTGGTTCTTAGAGAAGAATGGACACTACTTGTAGATTTTCCAACCTAAATATGCTTTGTATTTGTGTGTGTTTCTCTCTATGTGAATCAGTAATTATTATGGTTCAGCTCTCACAATTTTTCTCTTAGGGTTAGGTTAGAGGTTACTATTGCATTTAGTAGTAGGGTTAGGGTAGAGGTTACTATTAAGTTTTGGGTTAGGTTAGAGGTTACTATTGGATTTAGGATTAAGGGTAAAGGTTAGTATTGGATTTAGGATTGGGGTAAGGGTAAAGGTTAGTATTGGATTTAGGATTGGGGTTAGGATAAAGGTTAGTATTGGATTTAGGATTGGGGTTAGGATAAAGGTTAGTATTGGATTTAGGATTGGGGTTAGGATAAAGGTCAGTATTGGATTTAGGATTGGGGTTAGGATAAAGGTCAGTATTGGATTTAGGATTGGGGTTAGGATAAAGGTTAGTGAAAACAAAAGGCCAGCATTCAGAACCACAAGTTGCACTCTACTTTAATCTACAGCTTAGTTGGCCAACAGTTTGTTTTTCAGTTCAATATTGGCCTGTGTCCTGCTCCGTCGTTAAAAAACGGTGCCATTTCTTGGCTGTGCCGCGTAATTGTTGTCTGCACTGCGTAATTGTTGTCTGCACTGCGTAATTGTTGTTTGCATACACTAGGTTTTCTAAGGGGATCTGTTGATCGTGTTATAATCAAGATTTGAAGGTGTCCAGGTGTTTGCATGTGTTGCGTGCAAACATGTGTCACCTTTTGTGTGATCATTCTGGGTAATGAAGGTGTGTGGATAGGTCAGACTGACCCAGGCATGTTTCTAGGATTGGGTCATTCCAGGGGTTAATCAGTCAGGCAAACTGTTTTTGATTTGAACTGGCAGAACTCTCGGCTAGCTGCGGGATTGGCTTCAGATTAACGTGTAATGAAGTAGATGCTAGTCAAAGTAGTGGTGGAATCGAATTAGCTTCCCATTTGAGGACCCATAACGCACCGCTCTTGCTATTCAATGTAGGCTTTCGAGAACCCTTTTAGACAAAACGTTTTTATGTTCCATCCCAAGTGTTGAAGAAAGGCATTCAAAGCACCAGAAAATGTATTGTGTAATTGGTCTATTTTGCACTTCATCTCCAAGGATATTTCCTCCACATGCCTGCCTCATAAAGTTTACATTGTTTCAGTTCTGAACTGATTTAGCCTGAAAAGGGGGGGATAATCTCCTCTGCCCCCTACCGGGTTGAGCTAAACCACTTATTTCAAGATGAACTGGATTACGGACAAAGAAGACAAACTGGCCCTCCTTGGCGCACAGCGTAATTGAGTTTGGATCTAAGAGACTCCTCGCCAGGGCCGTAATTTAACTTCTGCTTTTGAAAAGGTTGCTGAGTTAGAGGGAGTTAATATGATGCAAAGGTAGTTTCTCTGTGCGGGCGCTGGACCAGAGAGTCCTCAGCAGCACACAGGCAGTGTGAAAGACCCCCTGCCCTTCTGTCCTGGCAGAGGGAGATCCCATCACAACAGGGATGAATCAGCCTGGCGGCGACCGCCGCGTGAAGTGACCCCGGCTCTGTTGATTGGGGTGGGGGCGTGGCGTTTGTTACCGGGCACTCGTTGGACCTCTGGCTCTGCTGGCCAGTCATTTCCTAGCTCCACATCCAATACACAGTCTCTCTTCAGACCCCCCCCACCATCCGGGTCTCCTTGGCTAAATAAGGAGGTGGCATCTTAGGCCCCTGCCAAGCCTGAGAAGTGGTGTGAAAGGGCTGCGACGCTCAACCCAGTGTGTGGCCAAGCGCTTTTTTTCGGATCGGATTAAATGTGCGTAAAGCCGTTTTTTTTTTTTAAGGACGGCCAACAGGTTCACATAAAGTTCAGGTCATGGAGCTGTGGCGCCCTGATGACAAGGGGGACGGGAATTAGAGTGGATTTTTACAGACGCCAAGAATACCGTGCATTTTTTTATTTTCTGAATTGAACTGAGCGTGACACATCCAGTGGAACCCTCGTACTCATTATGTGGTGAAATCATCACACTAACTCTATGCCTTGCGACCATAGATATGCGTAATTACAGATTCCTATGCATCATTATGGATTCCTACCATAGATATGCTGTCATTTATACCGGTCCCAGATCTATTTGTGCTGTGTTGCCTCAGGTCTGAGGTCAGGCAGTCTTTGAAGTAATAGCTGTTCAGGAACCTCCATCATTTGTGAACTACAGGCCCCAAGGCGAGGGGGTGATGGCATTGACCGTAATCCTCTTTGTTTATGTGTTTGTTTGTGTCAGGCTTTGAGTGACCGAGTGGCTAATCCTCCCGTCGGTCAGCTGTCCTGTAGTTCCTGCCGTGTTTCAGTGTGACTCACTCCTCCAGAGTCTCTGATACACGGTCCTGGCGTGAGCCTCCATTCAGATGATCTGGTTTCTCGGTTCTACAGGGCTGCTGCTGACCTACTTTCCCTCTGTCTCTATGACCATGCGTATACATGAGCCTCACCGTTTATCCCTTCGCAGACCTCTGACATAGCCTGCACACACAGCAGCATCGCAGACGGGCTGCGGTCATCCATTTATACCTCAGGAGCAGAGCCGTTTGTAATGAGTCAGGCTAACTCTGGAATATGAATCATGACCTGGTGACTCATGGCTTTAACCCTCCATAGTAAAAAACGAGTGTAGTTCATGATGTTCATTAGAACAAAAATAAATGTTATAACATGAAAGTTCATGATTCGTTAATGCCTTTTTTGGTAAGCGTGGTCCTCGCATGCGGTTTCTCCTGCAGTAGTGCTGGGGCTCTTGTTAATTTGTGAAACGGTCCCTTTATCACCCCTCTTCCTTTTCGTTCTTTGTGTTTCCATGGGGACCTGACCTAGGACTCTGACAGTTGTTTTCGAATTAGCAAGAAACGTGGGATATGGATTGAACTAGTGACCTTTCTGTTGCCAGGCAACAAAATAACCTCTTTAACAGCATAGGAGCATGGGAAATAATGCCCCGCTTTGGTCATAATCTTTCTTGTTGTTTTCTTCAGTGCTGCCCTTACATTCTGTTTTAATAGGGATGATATTCCTTTACCGTCACTGAGTAAAATGGACTCTTGCTAGAAGGGTGTGAATGCTCTATGGTAGCATAGCCTACATCAGCTGGCTCACTCACAAATGAGTACCACATGGCTGAATACTGTAAATGTTTAATACATGTATTTCATAATCTCTGGGGCTGTCTGCATTTTCTCAGTGCATGTGCGACTTGGCATAATCAACAACATTTTCCAAGAAGCATCGTGAGTAAATATAGGCCTATCTTAAAGCAATGACTAAGAGAGCTTTGTTGCAGAATATACTGAAAAGCCTGATTTTCTCAAGAGACTCAGTCTGGCTCCGTCTTTCTCTTCAGTAATGGTGTTCGTTTCAATCTCTGCAGATTTCAACCATTAGGGAAAGTTGGGAGTTGATAGAAAGCTTGTTTGGTGTTATTCTGACACCACTCACATTTATTTTTTCTTTGGAGTAATTGTAATGGATAGTACAGCACCTCAGAATCTCACACTTCAATGTTTGTCTGAACCACAATGTAATAAATCTAAAACAGATGCAAAATGAACAAACACTCATTAGGAATTTGTTTCTTTAACATACAAATTTGCAAAACAAAATCTTCAAACACATTTAGTTATGCGTTCCTTATACCATCCCTATGATTCATATTATGTAATATATTATGGAATGAATAACTTCGGCTTTAGAAGAACAGTACATGAATTTTTATTTTATTTTGCAATGTGTTAGTAACCTCTCACTGCCTCTATGATCACCACTGTCTCTGTGTTAGTAGCCTAGCTCACTGCCTCTATGATCACCACTGTCTCTGTGTTAG
>JACXGJ010015395.1:0-13540 GCA_016801105.1 Esox niger | reverse complement strand
CGTGTGTTGAGGTGGTGCGGGTTGGGACACTGCCGTGTGTTGAGGTGGTGCGGGTTGGGACACTGCCGTGTGTTAAGGTGGTGTTGCTTGGGTCACTGCCGTGTGTTAAGGTGGTGCGTGTTGGGACACTGCCGTGTGTTAAGGTGGTGCTGGTTGGGTCACTGCCGTGTGTTGAGGTGGTGCTGCTTGGGACACTGCTGTGTGTTAAGGTGGTGCTGGTTGGGTCACTGCCGTGTGTTGAGGTGGTGCTGCTTGGGTCACTGCCGTGTGTTAAGGTGGTGCGTGTTGGGACACTGCTGTGTGTTAAGGTGGTGCTGGTTGGGTCACTGCCGTGTGTTGAGGTGGTGCTGCTTGGGACACTGCTGTGTGTTAAGGTGGTGCTGGTTGGGTCACTGCCGTGTGTTAAGGTGGCACTCTCCTCCTCCCGGGGCTGTGTCTGATGCTGCTGCCCCTCATCCTTGGGCTGGGAGACCCCGTCTGAGGGAGGCAGGAAAACCTGGAGTGGCTCTGGTGTGGGCTTGAGTGGAGAAGAGGGGGAGCGGCGCAAGGTGGAGATGGTGATGGAGGTCAGGGGTGGAGGGTGGGGTCTGGGCAGGGGGAAACCCTCTCGCTGGGCGATCTGTCCAACATGTTCCTCAAGGTCCCGTCTCCGGAGTGCACGGAGCTCAATGCTGGATTCAATCGGGCTTCTGCCCGGCTGTTGTAGCTGTTGGGACGGATGGTCCTCTGTAGCCTTCGGAGCCTCAACCTGCCTGTGCTCCTCGGAGAACAGCTCCACAGCACGGGTCACTGGACCTCCAACGCTGGACAAAAGACTGCTCTCAGTGTCTGTGCTCATCTGGCTCCGAACAGAGAGGGGAAGAACAGCTCATTGAATTGTGGGCTTCTTGGTGAACAGACCGTGCCTGTCAGAATGACTTATTTTGGCTAGGTTAATCAACTAACTATTAAGACCTACAGCTATCTTTTTCCTGTTGGTGCCATCAAGCTTTAAAATAACTAGGTGTTGTGGCAGGGAGTGCATGGATCATGTGCCAAACAAAATAAAGGTCAACCACCAGGTGAAATCGTAGCTAGTGTATTAGGTAAGACAGTTTCAAAACTGATGAATCATACAGTATATTATGACATAAACAAAAAAACACCTGCATTTTTATGCCATGGCTGCTTTGCCCTTAACAGCACACACTCAAAGTGGAATGAAGCGCATTTTAGCAAACGTTACCAGATGCGATGAAGACTGGGCCAAATTAAACGTAGGGAATCACTGTAATTTAAAATGCGATGAAATACTTTTTAAACATATCAAAATATATACCGGTATTTAAATGTGTTTGTAGTTGTTTAATGAAAAATGCACAGCTTAATCGTTGAGATCCTTCAGACAAATTATTTTAACAGAAGTACCAAACATTACAAAACACCAAACGTGTTTTAGCATCAGAGAGCACACATTTTTCTGCATGCTGTGCAACACCAGTAAGTAATATGGAACCAAGGTCTTTATTGGCAGCAGAGGTAATATGATATATTCTAAACAGAGTGGTGAGAATCTTGAAAGCGGATCGCTTGACAGCTGTAGTATAGTTTTACTTTAGCAGGTTTTTAGACTGTATTGTTGAAAACAGCACACCATGCTTGACACTTCCCTGCTCCAGTGACCTCCCCAACACTTTAAACCTTAACCCTAAACATACCTGAAACAACTGCACAACTAATCATCAAGCCATCAACTGACTGAAACAGTGGTACCCGTTCAGGGTTAAAACTTAATATTTCTGGGAGGCCCTAGGAGAGGTTTAGGGATCTCTGCACACAGTTTCCTCAACGAGCCATGATGGCTGCGCCAGGGAGACAGTTACCTCAACGAGCCATGATGGCTACGCCAGGGAGACAGTTACCTCAACGAGCCATGCTGGCTACGCCAGGGAGACATTTACCTCAACGAGCCATGATGGCTATGCCAGGGAGACAGTTACCTCAACGAGCCATGATGGCTGCGCCAGGGAGACAGATACCTCAACGAGCCGTGATGGCTGCGCCAGGGAGACAGTTACCTCAACGAGCCATGCTGGCTGCGCCAGGGAGACAGTTACCTCAACGAGCCATGCTGGCTACGCCAGGGAGACATTTACCTCAACGAGCCATGATGGCTATGCCAGGGAGACAGTTACCTCAACGAGCCATGATGGCTGCGCCAGGGAGACAGTTACCTCAACGAGCCATGATGGCTGCGCCAGGGAGACAGTTACCTCAACGAGCTATGCTGGCTGCGCCAGGGAGACAGTTACCTCAACGAGCCATGCTGGCTATGCCAGGGAGACAGTTACCTCAACGAGCCATGCTGGCTACGCCAGGGAGACAGTTACCTCAACTCCTCCAGAGAAGGCTGCCACCAAAATGAAAAATCATCCACATGGTTTAAATGCTAGAGTTTACTTTACATTTACATTGTAATCATTTAGCACTGGTTCACATCTTAGGCAGCATGATTCAAAACATCAGAATGTTAAGGAGGGTCCAAGACCTTCCTTGTTTTTAACAAATATACATGTGAAATGTAAATATACATCTTTTTTTAAATAATAATATAATACATTTCCGAAGTTGTACCTATGAGGACACATCAGGGTGCTATAAATTAATTTAGAAACTAGCTGTAAAATGCCCAAAGAACGATGTGTCACATAATTCAGAAGATGAGATACAACCTTCGGGGGTCCAGGTCTCAAAGAATCTGTACTTCTGATTCTGCAGAATCGCTGGGTGAGACCACACAGCCCTGTAGTAGTATATTTATGTTAATAGACGGACTCTGGGGTGTGTGTGTGTACTACCTTGAGTGGACGTTTGAGCTGCAGTTCTCTCTTGACCTCTTCAATGCGCACTCTGTCCTGTGTGTTCAGCTCCAGGTGCTCACACTGCTGTCCCGACACCTTCAGCCTCAACCGCTCTGGAGTGGACAGGACAAAGCATCGCATGCCATGAACACCAGGCAAAACAGCTTATCTGAACATATACCTTCTTATGATGAGCAACAGTAGACAAGATTTTCAGCTCTTTCACCAGCCAGCACCAAAACAAACGATATTCCATTTCAAGAAGCACCTTGAATGGCTCCATTGAACATGGTGGTAAATTCATATTTGGGGCAAGGCGAAAGAACCTGAGCAACAAACACGAAGCCATGACAAGGGAACATGGACTCCAGATGAATTCTCTCACACCTTCTGGTATCGGCCGTTCTGACCTCCAGAGCCCCTTGACATGGATACCACTCAAGGCAATCTTGCCTGTTTTGTAAGAAAACCACTGACATGCCTTTGTGAGGTCAGGGATTTCTCTTAAAACGTTCACACCCCTAGACGCCAAACTGTCTGTACCGCCTGTTGATATCCACACAGTGGGTTCTGACCTCTGGCCCTGCTCTCCTCCAGGTCGGCGGTGGCGGTGCTGGAGGACGACACCGCGGTGCCGGTGGACTCCGTCTGCAGAAGCATGGCCACCCTGGCCCCCAGAGAGCTTCTGCTGCTACTACCACCGTCACTCAGCGCATCTCCGCCTCGGCCCTCCTCAGACAGACCTCCGCCCTCCTCAGACAGACCTCCGCCCTCCTCAGACAGACCTCCGCCCTGCTCAGACAGACCTCCGCCCTCCTCAGACAGACCTCCGCCCTGCTCAGACAGACCTCCGCCCTCCTCAGACAGACCTCCGCCCTCCAGCTCAGAGCCCCCGGTGTCGGACGGGGAAGGGTTTCTCTCTACTGGATCACCCTCCACATCATTCCCAGCGCCCTCGCCACCCGATGACAGGCGTGTCTGGCTGTCCTGCACAGCTGACGGGCCGGCTGGCACGTCTGACGGGCCGGCACTGCAGCCCTCGGGCTCCGCTCTCAGCACAGATTTGGACAGGAGCAGTGTGGTACTGGCAGAGCCGTCCTGTGGCGCTCTCCCAGTCTCCTCCCTGGAAGGTGGGCCACTCACTGTCTGTGTGGACTGATGCTCTGCTCCTGTTGGTGTTCCAGAAGACGATCTTTCTGGATTCCAGGGGGTGCTGTCTCTCTCCCTCATGCTCTCATTGTCTTTCTCTCTCATTTGCTGTGCCAGCAGCACGGAGTCAGAGGAGGAGAGGGTCGGCAGCAGAGAGGAGCGACTCCTGGGTTCCTGCTCTGTGATCCCGGTAGAGGAGGAGGTAAAGGAGTAGTCCTGAAATCTTCCCATCTTTCTCCTGAGTGAGAGGAGCAGGGTGTCATCATCATCAGAAGAACCCCCAGAGACCAGGTGGTCAGCTCTACCCAGCAGCCTCCTGATGTCCTGCAGGGTCTGGGAGCCAACGAAAGAATCATCTACACAGATGTCAACCTGGGGACAGGATCCTACTGTTCGCTCTCTGTACTTAGGTAAGCTGTCTCTGTCCAGACCATCTTGCTCTATGTATAGACTGACTCTGTCCTTGTCCTTGTCTAGACTGTCCCTGTCCCTAGTCAGACTGTCCCTGTGTAGACTGTCCTGGTCTCTGTTCCTAGACAGGCTATCAAAACTGGAATCCAACCTCTCTGCTATCTCCATAGCAACCTGGGTAGAAAAACTGACTGTGTTGTCAGTCTGGCTGTTGTCTGTCTGGTGTGGCCCAGTGGACTGTGGGTCTGGGCACCAGCCTGTGTACTGCGTTTGACTGGACAGTGGTTCAGGGAGGGACGGTTGGGCGTTGTCTGAGTCTTGCAGGGAGTCTTGGGGATCAGTGCCATCCAGGGAGGTGTCCAGAGTGGAGAGAGCCATCCTCAGACTGCCCAGACTGGGAGACCTGTCTCTGTTTGGGTCTAGGTCTGGGGAGGGAGCAAGCCAGCCCCTGGGTTTCTCTGTCAGGGTCCTGATGGGGGGGAGGTGGAGGCTGTCCACACTGACAGGCAGGGAAATGCTGGAGGTCACAGACAACAGGCTGGACCTGGAGAACTCTTCTTTATGGGGGCTGTCACCTGAGGACACAGCACATGAGAGGATTAGTTAGATAGAATTATTTCTGACTGAATCATTACGATGCTGTATCACTCCAAACCTCAGAAAAAACCTAGCTCAGTAGAATTAGAGTATTTTGACAGTGATATTCAGAGTGCAACGAAGTGTGCCTCAGAATGGGGCAATATGCCAACAAAACGGGGCTAGCTACTGCGACACGTTTGGAATGGGTTAGCTACGTGTGACAGTTGGAATGGGTCATCTACCTTCAGAAGGCTGTGCACTCTTGGTAGGAGTTCCAGTGGTGGTGGAGCCCTTTATGGTACATAAATCTGTGGGAGAGAACTCTGGCTCTCTAATTGGCCCTCGAGGTATAAAGGGAGTCAGGATTGTGGAAGGAGATTGATCGATCCCAAGGTTGTGGAGGTACATCTGCAGATCGGAAATCAAAACAACAGTAACAGTGAGAAGTATATTTGTGTAAAGCAATTACGTTATTGTCTACAACTACACACTTTCCTTTATGTTTGACCATTTTTTAAGCAGTTACCGCCAAACTACTCCTCAAGTACGATGTGAAAGAAGTCTAACTTACTGGAATCCTGTCCTCAATGTTGAGCAGCTCCCTCTCCATGTGGGGCGAGGAGGGTTTGGACAACCAGTAAGGGGCGTAGTTATCCACCTCCAGACTCACCACAGAAGAAGGCCCGAGAGATGCCCCTAAGTTCAGTATACCGTGGCCGCTGTCCTGAGAACTGGAGAGGTTGTCTCTGTTTGATGACACGTCACTGAAGCGCCCCAGACTGATTATCTCAGAGGTTCTGGCAGGAGCAGCACTGAGCCTTTCAGGACCAGGTCTAAACCCAGATGTATCTGCTGTCTCAACCCTCTCTGGCCTTCCCTGGCTCGGCCTTCTCTCCGCCTCCCTGAGCAGGCCCGAGTTTGAAACCTTTGTCTGTGTCAGTGTTTCTGTCTGGCCGCTGTCCTGGTCGGTGGGTTTCTGTGTTGTCTGAGCTGTCTGGATGGACGTGACGACAGTACTGAGGGAGGAATACGACTGAGACCTGCCAAGGGGCGATGGGAGTTGTCCTGCCTCTCTCTCGGTCGGAGCGCTGCCTCTACCTGCTGCCTCCCCTCTGGTTGGGGATGGAGGCCCAGAAGCAGACAGGCCAAGGGCCTGCTGATTAGACCCCACCGTGGGCAGCTGCTGCTGGGGTTGCGGCCCCGCGACGAGGCCCCCGCGTGGAGGATTCAGCGTGAGGTTCAGAGAACCAGAAACGGCATCAGAGGCCTTCTGTTTGGGAGTGACACCCTGGTGGGACAGGTTGTCATAGAAGGACGTCCTGCTGCTAGAGCTCTGGTTGGCCCTCCAGGCGTCCACCTTCTGGAGGTAGGTGAGACTGGGTAGAGAGTGGTGGCTTTGTCCTGAAGGCTTCTGTAGCGGCGGGGCTGTGTCCGGGGCAACTGCAACGAAGTCAAAATGAAATCGGAATGGATTTACACTGTCAACACACCTTACAGTATAAATCGGAATAATGATTATAGAAAGAACCAGATATAGAAACGGTTTTATAATAATGTACCAATATGAGACGTGGTGACTGATGCCGACTGAGGCTGGGGTTGGGAAGAGGCCCCGGAGGCTGAGGAACTCTGGGAGCCGGTCTCCAGGTACGGTGCCATGGCAGGTGGCTGGCCTACATTCTGCTTGGTGATGGTTGGGGAACCGGCTGGAGCGTGGAGGTACACAGCCGGGGTGGACTGGGATACGGGCTGGGGGAGGAAGCCCAGGAATGAGGCGTTTGGTTCCACTCCGGTCTGGTTCCCTGAGGACCAGAGGTCCCTACCCCAGTGGCCCCGCTCCACACTGAACCCGGCTGAGAGCCGGGTCACTGACCCAACCCTGGGAGCTGCCACACCAGCCGGCAGTCCCCTGGTGACACTCAGCCTCCCTGTGGAGGATCCAGTAGAAGAAGCACTGATTGTCTGTTTCCCATCAGGACCAGGTGGTCTGGCTTCGGTGTGTTGGGAGGGTCTGAGCCGGGCCTCTCCCTGGGTCGCTGACCCAACTGGGCTGGGGTTAAGACCCCTGTCCGCCTCAGAACACAGCTGCCTGCGGAGCACGTCACAGCTTTCATCCAGCTGGCAGCTCAGGGAACGGACCGTGATGTTGGAAATGTCAGACCCCCGAGAGGACTGCCTACTTTCCACTTGTTTCCCCGTCCTGTCAGCTCCTCCTTGGGGGCCGTCCCGTCTCCCAGTGGCAGGCGGGGGCTTAGACAGGACACTCTTTACCCTATCAGTTCCTCTGCGAACATCAACTGGTTTGGAAGAACCACAGTCGCCACCCCTGGACCCTCCCCCAAAGGAGGCGGTCGGGATGAGAGAGATCTGGGAGGCGGAGGAGACGCCGCTGCTGCAGCCACTCTGCATATCGACGTCCTTCTGCTGCGTAGCAGGATCCCTGCTTCGAATCGACGTGTTGTCTTCAGGGAGCATGGCCAGAGGTCCCTTCGGGTCAAGGAGACCAGTAACTGTCTAGAAATTAGATATGTTTATTAGTTGATGTGAGACGCTTATTTGTCCTCTGGTTTACATTGTCCCACCTGGTCCTGACTCATACCCCATAACGACCAATCCTTGACCCACCCAAATCCAACTCATACCCCAGAATTAGTGGTCATCCTCCCTGTGTTGTTCCTGGCCATAGCTGGGTAGCGGTCGTCGTGTGGAGGCACCACTCCCTCATCGAGGGACATGCTGTGCTCAGAGAGGGAGTAGGAGCAGCTGGCCCCCTCCCCTGACTGGGACTGGGTAGAGGCGTGACCGAGGGGATGCTGCTGGGACAATGAGCTTGAGTCTTACCACAACAGGTCAAACATACCAAGAAATACCTATTCAATTAATCAATGTGCTGTTGACCGGTTTTAGTACTCAGATATTGCAATACATTTCAGCAAATAAATGCATTTGTAATTTAACAGAAATATTACATAACAGTTATTGTATGAAGGCTACATGAAGTAACCAGCATGAATTACTGATATGAAGAAGGATGATATTACATCAGACAGGGCAGTGGCGTTGTGGTCCTGAGGATGCTGGGACATAGAGGTGTCCTCGGGGTTCGGTGGCTGGACATCTCCCATACTGTCTGGGACCTGGGGTGACCTCTCAGAGGCCAGCGACACGTCAGGACACCCCCTGAAAAGTCAAACGGGACATCATGGATTGGACAAGCATGGGTTCATTTTCAATGACCAGTATTTCTCATTCAGGCCACTGACTGACAGTTGCATGTTGACAAATACACATTTACTCTGTGACAGTATAATTACAATGACATGCTACTGATGTGACATTTGGCCATTGTGAAGATTAAACATTATTTGAATCCAGTATTTCATTAACTAAACATGATAAAGTGACTACCTACCTTAAAGGGGCAAACTCAAAGTCTGTTTGTTGGAAGAGAGAATAGTCTGAGAAGTCAAACTCAGGCAGCAGGGCAAGGGCAGGTGACTGACGACTGTCCTGAAAGTCTAATCAGAAGTCAACATATAATGTATATTATACACATTACAGATACAGTTAGGTACGGTTGCTTGCTTCAATTTATTGCAATCATTGTCTCAATCACTTCTATTTAATTCCTAAAATCCATGTTTCCAGTAAATTCTAGAATCAAAGGAATGAGCTGGAAATGTAGTACTCCTCCAACTAAGATTTCTAGATTAGGTAGGAATTTTGGGAAGCTACCAGACTTTTGCAACCATATTTGAGGACCATGTGACATCCAAGGTTATTTATAAGTGATAGGCATTATCTGCAAACAGCTAGATGTGTCACTTACTTGTTTTGTTAATAAGTGATAGATATTAGCTGCACTGAATGACAGAGATCAGTGGCAAAGGGACAGATGTGTCACCTATGAGATGTTGTAATGAATAATAGACATAAGCGGCAAAGAGCACAATATATCACCTAGTAGTTGGCGATCCCAATCCCTTGTCCTGTTGACAGTGTGTCTGTGTGTGTGGTCGGCACCAAATGGAGACTCAGACTGACCCTCTATTTCATGGTGGCCTGATGACTGGCCCAGATTCCTGTCCTCTACTGCTGGAAGACGGAACCACGGCTCCGTCCCCTGGAACGTAGAAAATACAGAAATTACTGTCCATGGACATGCTTCGGTTCATCCTTCTGAATTGGCCCTGTTGTATTTACAGGCAGGCCTCCTTAATGTACCTAGCATTTCTAAACTTACAGCTGGTGGCAGAGATACAAATTAAATCGCAATATAAGCATCAGAAATGATCTGTCTGCCGTATAATTATGTTTGATCAATGTCAAGCAGTTAATGTAATTCTTTCCATAGAATTCACTTAAAAAGAGGTGGCATAGCTTCGACAACTTAAAAATAGTCTCTGAATACTATCTCATATTCACTTGTTGAAATACGCAGTGGCGCATCGTGACCAAAGCTCAGGCGAAATATAAATTTAACAAAATATCTGCAGGCAATGTAAAACAAGTGTACTCATGAACTCTACTGACAATGCGGGGGGAGAAAACTGACCTGGTAAGCTGAATGTGTTCAAAATAATGTAAATTCTTTCTGTCATTAGCTATGAGCCTTGGCTATTGCTATTGTGCGGTTACCAACGCAATCACAATATCAAAACCCGTGGCTTTTTGAGCCAATTAACATTTTAAAACCATTTTATTCACATTCTACTCACATGTGTTGAACTACATAGACCTAAGAATGAGAGCTCCCACAGCCACCTGTAGCAAATGGCAAATATTAACTGGCTAACATAAGTAGTACAGCAGTGTTATGCTGTGACGCTAGCTAGCGAGCCAAGTTAATAGCTTGTAAACTATGGGATAAGTACTGTACCAATTTAAGGTCAACTAACAATAGCAATGTTAGTTATTGTGCTAGCTAGCGAACATGTCATTGAATTATGCAAGTTAACCGTGTGTGGCTTCGCTTTAATCTCGACTTTCCGCTACCATGGAGCAGAAACTTTCCCCACACAATATTAGAATAAAGGGGATTCTGTTCAGCTAGTTAAAATATCAAAAAATCGTCGTCTTACTTTTACTGTCTCCTCCGCAGTTGACGTTATTTTCAGAGATTCCATGTTGTTGTTGTTGTTGTTGTTGTTTCGCGGCCAGGCGCGCTTCCTTCACCGTTTGTATCCAGGGACGGTTGCTAGGATGTCGGTGAATGATGACCGGAAACTTGCGCGGGAGATTCAAAATTTTTTTTAATAAACTATAAAACCCCAGCTAGAATCTGTCCATCATCAGCGACATCTACTGCTTTGGAAGAGCAAAGTATTTTCAATCAAATTCCTGAAATGTTTTCTTAAAATGTTCTGGGGTTTGTACCGACAAGAAACACTGCATCTGGTGAATATTAGTTATGTCGTTTGAAATTAGAAACGTATTGTATAAATGTAGCGTAGATGTAGGTTTCAACCTTGACAAATCGTTTTCTATAGCTACCGTTAGAAACTAGCTACAACGTATTATATATACATGCATTTCATAGCTGTATGTTATTTATTTGTATTTTAGGAAACTACAAAAAGTTATTAGCTGCTGTAGTACAATTCTACTGCAGCACAGTATCAGTCAACTAAACATTTTTGTTTCGTTATAAAGTATAATTTATTATGAAACTGCCTTTGGCAAAAGCTACGGTTTCGTTTCTACTTAGTCTTTCATCCGTGCAGCTTGTTTCGTTTCTCAAGTGTGGTATAAAGTAAGCTACGCAGATGAATGTGGGCGTAATTTAATGTCGATGACTCATGTAAACGCGGAAAGAAAACAAGTTGCATTTCTATACTGACACCGAAATTAACCTCCTAACTATCTAAATTTCGTGGATTGAATCACTCAATTTAATAATATGTCTAGCCTTAGAAAGAGAGATTGGACGGCAGGTAAGATACAAATTACATTCAAATGGTTTGTCTCGTTGCGTAACAGATAAAATATAGATAGCCAGTTAGCAGCTACAACTAAACTTTAGCTTACGTTAGCTTGCTAGTCAGCCAAGTACTGTTTCAGTTAATGTGTTATCCTCAGCTCCTCACCTGGCTAGGATGACGAGGTTGCGACGTAGGTTTCGATCACTGTCAACTTTGCTTCTTAATATGAATTGGAACTTACTGTTATTCTGAGAATGTCATTTGTAGCTAACTAGTAAGAGATATATGCAAAAAACTTTCACGTAACTTACTGATACTTAAACCATGTGTATTCTTATTACCAGATCCCCAACAATATATGGTGGATCTGACGAATGGACAAACCCCCAAACACACGTTCCTAAACGCTTTACATTATGGCATGTTTGGTAAGAACATATGTCCGAAATGAGACTGTTTGTATGCTGTATGTATGCCTGTTTGGTAAATGTAACAGTAATTTCATCGATAGACACTCTTAAAGTACAGAGACAAAGTTATCTTGGCACAATTAGCAGTTTATTTTATATTTGCAAATAGAGTGACGCATCAAAAGCTTACATGGTAATCATCAGAGGAGCTTCTGAAAGAAAATACATGAACTGTCAGTGTTTATTTTAGTTAAAAGGGGTGTGGTAAGATGCTCTCCTATGTCAATAAAACTAGCTTGGTTATAACCAAAGGGCAGGCTGTTCTCCCCCACCTTAAACCAAGGACCTTGTTGGTGGCCTTTTTAACTATAAGGAACACAGCATCTGGACCAAGAACAGAGACTGATAGTTTAAACTGATAGACAGATTAATGGACCAATGATCTTCTGAGACCTTCCAATGATTATCATAAACAAATAACAGATCCCCCTCCCACATTCATTTTCTTATCTAAACATGGGGACTCAGTCCTTCAAGCAGTAAGAATAAATCAGTTCAAGAAATGTCCATAAAAGTAAGAAATACAGTTTAGCTTGTTGGTTTCTTATGAAATCTCTTAACATAAAAAGTGTGATTAAATATGTTACTCTTATTACTACTGAAGTGTCTGGGCTTGTCGCCTCCCCAAATATGTTGTCCAGCATAATTACAGGATACCTGATATTAGAGATTTCCTTATCCTGTGGGATAATTTTATTTTGTTGTTGCCCTTGCTCTGTCAAGCCGACTCAAATAGAGCTTCATGATTTTTCGAAGTAGACTATGTTTTTACGAAATTAAATTACATTTAATACCAATCAGTCAATGTATGTTATAAAGCCCAAACACGGCCAGATAAGCCACACAACCAGGTGGACAAGGACAGGGTTGACCAGGTGGGTTGTGGGCAGTGACAGCAGGAATCATTAGGCAGCTACTAGCTCTGCATCCCAACCCGGAGGGTCATAGAGCAAAAACAAAATGTAGACCAGGACTGGAAACAAGTGTAGTTGAGCAGGTTTCTATTGGTGTCGTATACAATGTGTTCATCCCATCATGTTTGCAGGTCTTGATTTTGCCCACCCCTTCATGGGTAACTTTGGAGGCGAGTATGATGATGATGAAGATTATTATGATGATGATGATGACGACGATAACAAATATCAAGATAAGAAGCCGTATTGTGGTTTTGCACAGAATTTTTTAGGCCATCGTATATCTAAGCCACTATTAGTCCCACACCCACGTATAAGACAACTTACTCAAGAGGTAAGTGGCTAAGTCTTTCTTAAAATAATTAGTTTTCTGTTCAGGTACTGGAGGACATTTTACTTAAAATACTGTACGTGTCTTTTTAAGAGACTGAAAGAAACTTTTCAGCTCATCTCATGTTTTTAATGAATACACTGGCCTTTTTAGGAGACTGAAAGAAACGCCAGGGAACTTGTAGAAGAAGAGAACAGACATAAAGAAAAAGCTGAAAAGAAAAGACTTAAAAAGATAGTGAGTGTCGACCTGTCTGTCGTTCTGTCTGTTTTTGCTTGTCTGTCTGTTGGAATGTCTCTGCTTGTCAGTCTCTGCTTGTCTTTCTGTCAGCCAGTCTCTTTCTGCTTGTCTCTCTGTTTGAAAATCACCTAATTTAGATTTCTGTTTTTACTCCCCAGCGACAGAAGGAAAGGAAACGAGCAGAAAAAGGAAAGGAGAGAAAGAATAATGCTGATGTATGTGTACATTCCACAATGTGTACAGTCTGGACTGATTGTACCATATCGTACCATAATCCCTATGGAATGCATGCTAATTGACCCACTGAGCCCAGGTCTAAAGTAGTGAATGCTAACTGAGCCCAGGTCTAAAGTAGTGCATGCTAACTGACCCACTGAGCCCAGGTCTAAAGTAGTGCATGCTAACTGACCCACTGAGCCCAGGTCTAAAGTAGTGCATGCTAACTGACCCATTGAGCCCAGGTCTAAAGTAGTGCATGCTAACTGAGCCCAGTTCTAAAGTAGTGCATGCTAACTGAGCCCAGGTCTAAAGTAGTGCATGCTAACTGACCCACTGAGCCCAGGTCTAAAGTAGTGCATGCTAATTGACCTACTGAGCCCAGGTTTAAGTCGTGCATGCTAACTGACCCATTGAGCCCAGGTCTAAAGTAGTGCATGCTAACTGAGCCCAGTTCTAAAGTAGTGCA
>JACXGJ010015394.1:0-13564 GCA_016801105.1 Esox niger | reverse complement strand
CTCTCTCTCTCTCTCTCTCTCTCTCTCTCTCTCTCTCTCTCTCTCTCTCTCTCTCTCTCGCTCTCTCTCTCTCTCTTTTTTCGCCCTGAAGTAATGCGTTATGATATACATGGAGCACACATCCATGGCGTCAAATACATCTTGTCCCTAGGAATAAACACCCAGTTTTTGTGTGGCCAGTGGCTTTTCTTAACAGTGTTGCAGGACAACTCACTGGCAATTCTCTACATAGGCAGGGAAGGAGGGAGAGGGAATGTGTATAGCTGTTTTAGTACAAACAGAGAACATAAGCCACCTGAGCAGTCCAATAAAAACCTGAGAACCATAGCAAAATATACAGTTTATTTTAACTGCTAACACTACTACTGATACTAATGTGTTGTGCACATTATATATTTTGAGGTCCTTGGTGGCAAAATTATGTGTACTTGAATTAGTAAAACAATTATTATACATTGTTTGTATGTTTTGGCCTACCCAAAAATGTACATGTAGTAAGAATAAGGAACAATGGTTAATTGTGTTCCTGACACATAATTGGTACATGAAGCTTCGTTAACACATACTGTACAGTAAATGTGAGAGACTGTAAAGACACACCAAAATCTCAACAACCAAAACAGTCATTTATCTCAAATAAGATGCACCAATCTTAACGTTGCGTACACAGGATAAAATAAATACAACATACATTTTGTACTTTAGCCAGGCTGAACTGTGGTGATTCGAGGATTGTTACTCTTCCAGGTAGGAAGGAACAAGGGGCACACTCAGATAACGTTATCTTAATGCATTAGCTTCTGCATTAGCACGAGCGAAACATGAGGATAAAACTCATTCTTTGTGTGATGTATTTTCATGGATATCAACTGTAGGACTAGGGGCCTTGTTGTGCTTGCAATATGGGCCTATAAGTCATGATATATTTTCTTGTGCCAAAGTGTAATAGTTTAATAATATCCAACTGCAGAGCCAGCATGCAGAGTGGTTGGTGCGACAAGCCAGTAATGTGTCATTAGCCGTGTCATTGGCTAGTGTTACGAAATGTGACTGCTGTTTTAGCTACATTATATTGTGGGGGTGCGTAATGCTAACAGTGTCCAATTGTAATTATAGGAGGTGGACATTGTTAATGTTTGCCACTGCTTTTTCATTCAACTCTCGCATATTACATGTTAGAGAAACCCTGAAGCACTGATGCATTTTGTGAGTCTTGATATTCTATAAAACCAAAGCATTGTAAAGGGAATGTAGTCAGGCTAGCGGGATATATACACCGGTCACAGGATTGAAGATTTTACCAGGTAAGTATGACTTGGAACACATTCTTATTTTTTTAGAAATGACCTTGAAGTAATTGGGATTTACTGTCTTGCTCAAGGCCAATGAGTCAGATTTTTTTCTACCCTGTTGGTTTTAGAATGTGATCTATCAAGATTTTGGTCAATGAATAAATTCTCTAACCATTTAGTGACACTGCTGCCCCGCGACTATATTGTAATTTATATTCAACATCCTACTTTTTTCTTATCTGCCATTCATATTGAAATTGCCAAAATAAACTTGGTGACTTCCACATAAACACATTTTTCTTATATATCCTGTGTTTCTATGCTGTGATCACAGTCAGACATCATCTGGTACACCAATCTATGGCAGGATCGTATTCACATGCATATGTACCGTTTCAAAAATGTTTGTTCTGTGGGGCTATAAGAATATCTCCTGGCCGGCGACACCACGATACACTAGTGGGTTCACAGCACCAAAACCCCCCAAAACATTGGTTGGGAACGTTTTCAACTTGCCTGGTAGAAAATAAATAAAACTTCTAAGGCCACTTCAAGATTACAGATGTTAGTGGCATCTTGTGTTCAGTTTTCCAAAACTACAGTTAAACAGTCCTTAAACTGAAACTGTTGTCCACCGCGGTCAGATCCTATAACTAGAAGTATGCACACAGTATGTGTTTTTTAAATGATCAACCACAGATTTAACAGAGTTTGTCAAGGTATCCATGTAATCAGGGTCGATTCTAGGCGTAAGCAACATAACTGGTTGCTTAGGGTCCCCAACTGCTAGTGAGCCCTTAACTGCTAACAGAGAGGTAGTCCCAAACAAAAAATAGCTTATGGCCGCCAAAAGGCTTGAGGCGGCACTGCATGCAATACTTTTATAGTGTGCACCCCCACAAACGGGACATCGCGTGAACTTTTAAACATTTTCTGAAGTGTGCTTGCCAAACTTAAAATATCTTATTTTAAACTGCAGACAGTGTAACCTACCAAGAGAGTTCCTAGCATTCAAACTGACACTGGCACTGGGACTTCACTCAATGAACTGTATAGAACCATAAAAAAAGTATGATATGTACAGAGCCAGAATATTAACTAAAAACAAAAAGTTACTCTCAGAACATTGAGCTAAACAGAATTCACATAACCCAAACAATATGATACGGTAGGTTTATAATATAAGAATAAAACCAAATTAATTCACTACTTGCTCAATACTGAAGCAATCAGATGTTACCTAATTATTAACTACAGGACTGTTTGTAAAATATACTATATCAGGACTTCATAGCAGCAATCTATGGCTTTATTAATAAATGTGTAGTTGATGTCTTCCACACAATGACCAGGACCAAAAGCCTTACATTAAAACCAACATTATCCTCACTAAAGCTAAATGTCAGGGCTGCTGCTTTTAAAGAGCAGAAAACAAATCCTGCGGCTTAGAAGAAATCTTTTCACAAGCCACAAAACTCTCAAAGCATAAGTATTGGATGTGGTAGGGCTTTCAAACCATCATGGAGTAAGAAGGACCTTCCAGTGGCAAACTGCCCAGCAATGCAAACATACCAAATAAGCTAAATGCTTTCTATACTCAATTCCAGGAAAGTAACAATGAAACCAGCTTGAAAGCAACTGTCGTTCTGAACAAATGTGATATTCGTTCCTGTAGCTGATGTGAGTAAAAGCCATGAGACCAGACGGAATATCAGAGTTCATACTTAAAGAATATGAGCTGGCAGGTATCACCACAAATATCTTCAACCTATCCCAGACCCGGTCCGTACCCACTGTAAAACCATAGCTGCTGGGCCCAAGAATGCAGAGGCAACCAGCTTAAATGAATATCATCAATCAATCAATCAATCAAATGTATTTATAAAGCCTTTTTTATATCAGCTGTTTTCACAAATTGCTTTTACAAAACACCCAGCCTGAAACGCCAAGAAGCAAACTACAACAGCTGAATTTCAGTGGCTAGGAAAAACTCCCTAAGAAGATTGAAATTTAGGAAGAAACCTAGAGAGGAACCAGGCTCAGAGGGGTGACCAGTCCTCTTCTGGCTGTGCCGGGTGAACAATAAGAGTACAAGTTAGCATGATTAAATTTAGGCTGAGTCCAGAGTCTATTAAACTGACCATGAACAAGGACAGGGACAACCCAGGAGGGTGGGGGTCAGCAGAATGGCAGCTGGAATTGTATTGTTTTGATCTGCAACAAAATCAGGAGGACTTTGGACGGGGACAGCAATTCATCTTTCAAGCCTGATACTATGTCCTACGAAGTTTAAACAGGGCATGAGACAGGGACATTTTAGATGTGCATTCCTTAGATCTACAAGGATTTACAGTGGAAAAGGAGAATTGACCCTAGTCAATCAACCCACATTGCCAAGCATCAACCCAAAGGACACCCACCAACCGCAACTACCCTGAAATGAAGGCCGATTATCACCAGCAGAGTACAATCCAAGTTGCACGATGGGCGCAACGGGAAACAACAACAAGCCAGTGACTCCATCCCCGAATGGCATTGGAGGGAGGGCATCCCAGTGGCAATGAGAGCCCACCTGGCAAGACAGAACGGGTGGACAGTATCAAGCCTTTCCATTCACCTTCACACCCCTAAGCCAGACTGCACTTAATCATGGACCAGGCTGAAGAGATTACTCTTTAGTAAACACTTGAAAGTTGCACTGAATCTGCATTTCTATCCTAATTTGGCAGATTATTCCACCATAGTGGAGCTCTGTGAGAGAAGGCCCTGCCTCCGGCTGTTTGTTTAGAAATTCTATGTACAATTAAAAGGCCTTCATCTTGCGATCTAAGGTTACGTGTAGGTATGTATGGCTGGATCAGTGAGGTAAGTAGGAGCAAGTCCATGTATTGATTGTTAGGTTAACAATGAAACTTTAAAATTAGCCCTAACCCTAACAGGCAGCCAGTTTAAAGAGGTTAATACTGGAGTTATTTAGTTCTAGTTAGGATTCTAGCAGCTGTGTTCAGTACTATTTGAAGTTCATTTATTGATTTATCAGGATAACCAGAAAAAAAGTGCATTGCAGTAATCTAATCTAGAAGTAACAAATGCATGAATTCATTTTTCTGCATCCGTTTTTGAGAAAATTGGAGATGTTTAGTGTGATGTTCATCAAAGTCATATGTTCATCAAAGGAGAGGTCAGGGTCGAGGGTAACGCAAAGGTTTCTCCGTGATACAACCAAACAACCATCGAGGTTGACAGTGAGATCTGCCAACAAAACTCTCACTTTCTTGGACCCTAAAACAACCATTTCTGTTTTTCTTGAGTTGTAAAGCAAGGACTTCCCGGTCATTTCCTAATATCTAAAACGCATGCTTCTAAAGTAGCACATTTTGGGGTTTCTCCATGTTTCATCTAAATATACAACTGTGTGTCATCAGTATAACAGTGAAAACTGACATTGTGATTCTGTGATCATCCAGATCATATATAGTAAGAACAATAATGGGGCCCAAAACCGATCCTCGAGGAACACCGAAACATACCTTTGATTTGTCAGAGGATATGCCATCCACACGTACAAACTGATCTCTTTCCGATAAATAACATTTAAACCAGGCTAAAACATGTCCACATAGCCCAATGTGGGTTTCCAGTCTCTCTAAGTGAAGGGATGGAAGAATAGTGTCAAAGGTCAATAGTGTCAAAGTGATCAATATTATCATCCAGTTACACTCAAATTTGTAGTCTTGAAATATTTAAAAAGGCTAGTCACAGCTAACATCAACACCCAGACACTTCGGTTTACATACCAGACCAAAATATCCAGAGATGAATAATCTGGACAGTAGTAACAGTTCTGTTCAGTCCATAAATACAGATGAAGAATATCAAATATTAATAGTAAAAAAATCATATTAGCATAAAATATAATTTGATTATTTCTGAGAATACAATATAACCCAGTATTAACCCTTAATTGAAAACACTTTATTTTGCTCATTATTTATTGAATACTTCTCAGCTTTATTGATGATGAATGTACTGCACAACTAACACTGCAATCTGTTATCCACCTCCAGAGGCACAACTGCAATGAAGGGTGTGACTCTGAGAGGATGGGGTGTTGGTTGGCGTGGAAGGTTTATTTCCCTGCTTTGTCAGCAAGCTCTGTATCCTGGGCCAGGAAATCACAATGGGAGGCTACCGCACACACACATAGGCACAAATCCCCCCCACCACAGTCGCCCTCCCCAGGAGTGTAACCCAGGAGGCTTTGGCCCCAGCTTGATCCTGTCTCCCTGATGAGGCTGCGTCTCAAGTTGGGGGCTGGCCAGCCGAGCGGGGGCCTTCAAACAGACACACAATGGGCGTTGTGTCAGCACCCTCACACACGCTGAGCTAATCCCCCCTTGACAGACGGCGGGTGTCCTCGCCTATGCAAACCAGGGGTCGGGGGTCACAAACGATCTAAACCACACACACGCACAAACAAGCAGGTCTGTGTGCTTTCCCATGAACGCTCACAAGCTATACCTCAAGCTGTAACTATACCTGGAACATATACCTAGAAATGACCCCGGGACCATAAAGTAGGGGTCACTGACTAGAACACACAAACACGGCCCTGCAAACATGGTACAATATAGATTCTTCTTAAAATGACCAGAGGCCAACTGAGATGGAAACGTTCTGAACAAGACAATAGTGCTTTGCTTATGATGGTCACATAATTACCCAGATTTTCACGTTAACTTCTATTTTGAGAAAGGTATATATGTCCATCTGGGAGGGATGTTGCTAGGTAACCACTTTGTCAGATATCTTAAAGCAGCAGTTAAAGGACATGCGAGAGAGAGAGTGAGTAAGGAGAGAGAAAGACTGAGTGTTAGAGAGAATATAGAGGTAGACAGGGGGAAGGAGAGCGAGCCAGTGAGAGAGAACGGAGGTCTCTACTGGATTCTCCTGGTTTTGCCGCTAGCTGTACTGAGAAGCCCAGATAGAAATGCTCTAATAATACCTGGCAAAGCTCTATTCTTAGGTCACCTCTGGCTTCACACAGGGATTATATTAGAGCCTTCATTCTCCCGTGCAGCTACAAAACACCCATCGGTTTTTCGCTAGCTCATCTCTCTACCGCTTTGCACACCGAAGATCATAAAGCAGGTTTGCTATTACCGTGTTTGATATGTGTACTTTCATGATCTCTGTCTACACACGGCTTTCTATGTCCCATAATTCCGGCCATATACATTTCACCTGTCTTGGGCGACGGGATGGCGAGGCATCGGTACATTATAGTGCCTCTGTGATCCCACGCAGAGATTGGCGCGCTGAACACAAGGACATGCATAAACTGTGAACGGCCATTTCACTGTTGAAGCAAGACAGTTGATATCACAAGGCCAAGATGAGCTCCCTTTGATGCCACTCTGACACAGTACATACCAAGTATTATGACCAAAAAAACTGATGAGGGACAAGAGAGTGAGAGAAGAGGAAAGATAGAGTCAGGAAGAAATGAGTTGGTGTAGCCTCTGACTGGAGGAATATTTCAGCAGCTGGAAGATTGATTCCTTAATTATATGGGCAGTATATTTCTAGGACATTGATCATAGTTTATACTGGAGGCAGGGGCTTCACTCACACACACACACACACACACACACACACACACACACACACACACACACACACACACACATACACACACATACATACACAATTAGCTATAAAAGCGTTTAGTGAAGATATAGTAGTATAAAGTAAGGCTGAGAGGCTTGACGACAGGGACAGCACTTGTTTTAACACAAAGGATCTCAATATCTTTGATAGAACTTGACACGGCAGCTTCTCATCCATTTGACAAAAAGCCTTAATGTAAGACCGAAAGGGTAGGTTTCACATTAGCTTGATCAAATCGAATTTGTTTTCCACAGTCAGGATGCATTTTTACTGTGATCCGATCTTTAGTTGGTCTTTGAGTGGGTGGTAGAAACAGAACTCAAAACAGACTGCCACAGAGTGATCACGGGACAGCTGCCAAGTCGTCCGACCTGCCCACTCCATGTGCCAGGGTGCCCCTGGCACCTTCAACACAACACTGCTCCCTGCCAGAAAAAAAGGCTTGTCCAGCCACTCTCTTCATACAGACATGGTCCTGTGAGATCACCAACACACAAACCGAAGGGAAGTGCTGAGTGAGGTTGGTGGTGTCTTTGTCCATACATACAGTACAGATGGGAATTTCCAACACAGTATACATATTACATCCTACAGCAGAGTTCTATCTTTTTCAAAAATAAGTACTGATTTGCACAACACTAGCCTTGATACTCATGCACCTGAGACATTGGTTTCTTCTCTGGAAGCAGACGGGATCTGAACAGAGTCCCGAGATGCAAATTACACCATCTGATTAGTCCCAGTGAACTGTTGGGCTGGAACAGAGCCAGACCCCACGTGGGTAAAGCAACATATAGTAA
Organism: Esox niger; assembly: GCA_016801105.1. Lineage (NCBI taxonomy): Eukaryota > Metazoa > Chordata > Actinopteri > Esociformes > Esocidae > Esox > Esox niger. The sequence goes on along the minus strand of JACXGJ010015394.1, from coordinate 5,802 downwards.
AGGTGTCAATTAAAATGTTTCAAATAACTGCTGACTTGTTTCATAAACCACCCCTCATTTTGACTTTATCTAGACAGTGGAAGGAGTCTCAATCTGAAATACGTAGAGAGTAGAGCAGCGTAATGTTTCAAGTTGAGTCATCAGGCAAAACACCACCCACAGAGGATCTAGGAAAGAGGATATTTAGAGCTAACATCCCACAACCATCACATAGTGAGAAGATATTTAACACCTTAGAGTTACACAGTAGATTCAAAATATTTCATTTGGCATATCAATACTTTATTGGACAGGAAAAGGGTGAAGAGTTTAGTTTGTGTTGAAAAGCAGTAGGATGGATTCGAACCCACGCTCCAGCAGTACATGTGCATCAGAGGCCGGACAGCCAAAACCAGTATTACATTTTAACATAGAACATATACATGGACCCTGTGCATCATATGGCAATGAGGTTTCACCAGTCTTTTATTACAGACCTCTCCATTCAGGGTAAGTAGTACAAACTTCTCTCTTTCTAAGTATCTGTAATGAACTTATTCCAGAGGGCTTGTATGTAGAACAGCCTGTCACCGTGCACTGCTAACCCAGTTCAGTTCAGCACAGCCATGGAGCAATGTGATTTGGATAGGTTTTTGTCGTGTGCCCGTGTCACAATGTGGAAAGCTGAAAAACTCACAAGATTGGGCTGCACCAATAAACAGTCCAGGAAGACAGGGAATCACTGCGATTGGTTGAGATGCAATGAAGCAGAACGTGAAAAAGCTCTGATTGGTGGAAAAGCAGTTCAGCTGTACCGTCTTCATCAGAGAGATGTAGTTGGCAGGTGCCCAGGTCAGGGTCCCATGATGTGTGTGTAATTGGCTCTGTGGATTGAGAAGACCGCCGTACTGCATTAGCTTTGGGTCTGACGGAAAGGAACGTGTGGGGCGGCAGGAATGGGGGTGGGGAGAGAGGGAGGGAGGGGGTGTGGAGGGAAAGAGTGGCAGCGGACAGAAAGGAAGGAGCCAGTGGAAGAGATTTGAATTAGACTGCATTTGGGATGGGTGTGTTGAGGGGGTGAGGGACAGGAGAGGAAGCAGAGTCCGGTCAACATGTCACTCACCATCCCTATTAGCAGCCAGGGCCTGTGGGTATAAGAGCAGGTGCAAGGTGAAGGGGACTGCAGCAAAGCCTTTCATTCAGTCTCCCTCCCTTTTTACCTAATGTCTCTTCTCTCCCTGCCTTCCTTGTGTGTTTCTAGGTCGTTACCTCAGCATAAACCCGGAGACACATTCTCTCTTCCTTCCGCACAATAAACGGAAAGATGAAAAACAATTTAGGCTCCAACACAGCTGCTCGTGTGAAACTGAAAGAGGGAGGCAGAGATAGCAAGCATTTATCTGAACTGCATTCCGAACAATCCTGCCAGATACCTAGGAGGAAGATGATGATGAGGAAGAGGACAGTGTGGACAAAGAGAGGGATGACAGAGTGGTACTGTGACAGGCAGGGTCGTGCTTCTTCTCACCTACTGAGACCAGCCAGGGAGGAAACAGACTCGATGGTGCTTAGCTAGGATGAATGGTAGTAAATGAGGAGTGTGTATGGCTGCATTGTGTTCAGTCAGACCACTGAATTTATTTCGGAGTGAGCTGAACTGTGAGGTGACTGGGTTTAAAGTCCTGGATGACTCCCGTCGGACATTGCTGAACTGCTCTTCGTGTCACCGTCTTAGATTCAAAACAAACAGTCAGGCGGTGGGGTGAACCACGAGCCTCTGTGCTTTAATAACAATGATCCTTTTCTTCTCATCTCAACTCTTTGTCTCTTAATATTTGTATTAACCGCCTGCTCATTTGCTTTTATACATTTTCTATTACAAAATACAGCCCAGACATTCCCCTATGGACCTACTACACACCTAGCTGTGATCAGGGATGGGTAGTAACTTGTTAACCAAATGGGTATAAGAGTACAGTTTCAGAGGAACTTTCCTAGTCACTTTCTGGGGACTGTACTCTTTGCTCTTACTCAAGTTTTTTTTTTTATCTTACTTTTCGTAACAATTTTGTCTTCAGTCATTGGTCAAAAAATATAGTTATTTTGTTTCATGATTTGAGGTTGTGGTGGTGGGGTCCCTCCCACTCCTTTAAATATGCATACAGTGCGAGCACAGACGAAGCTAATTAAATGACAGACACGGAGATGGAAAGTTGTCAATTGGAGGACGTTTGACGAGGGAAATTCCAATCCCTGGACACAATTGCAAAGGTTTCGATTTAAATTTTAAATAGGGAACACATCGTGACATTTTTTCTTTTTATTTACTAAGATGCAACCATCTATGTTTTCAAAAACTCATCATACCTCTGCAAGTGCATAGGGGTAATGTAAGCGAACAGGCTCGCGCAAACCTAGCCAACTAAATCCTATTATAACTACAATTTTTTTAGGTGATTTTTTTAGAATGCAGTAAGTAGAGTAGAATGCAGTAATAAATCCTAATGATTTTGAAAAATACGATCTAACTTACAACATAAAATAACACTACAGCTTGTTAGTATTTGTATTAGTGGGTCATTGATCTTGACTCGAACTTTATTTAGTAATGCACTTTAGTTAGCAACATACCCAGTCTAGCTAGCTAGATTTTATTTGAAAGCAATTGCTGCTAACCAGGTGGCTTAGTTGAGATGCAGTTAGTCATTCCACCCAAGATCTGACTTACTAATAACAAATATTTAATTGACAACATGTACTGAGCATTAATACACAAGGTAAATATATATATTTATTTTACCAGTAACATTTATGATGGTCTTAATTCGCAAGAATCATATTTGCAACACAGATTAATAATAGAAATACAGTATTATTTATTTTTGTAATTTTATTTTCTATTCTGCATGACTAGGCTGACTGGAAAAGAAATGCCTATTCAAACATAAAAAATTGAATTTGGATTTGTAATTTCTTAAAATCATTTTCCTTGTTGTTTCTATGGTGCTAATGTTTTGAACAATATATGTTACTAGTACTCAAGTACTTTTTGACCAAGTACTCTTTTACTCCTACTTGAGTAGTTTTTTCAGGTGGTACTTCAACTTTTGCTGGAGTAGAATTTAGGATGAGTAACAGTAATTTTACAGATTTTTTTTTACAGAGTACAGATTTTTAGTGTTCTACCCACCACTGGCTGTGATGCATTCTCCACCCTGAGTGGAACCAGATGCAGGAACTAATTTCTCATACTCAATGAGGTGGGGTTTGGATGATTCACTGCTCTCCTTCCTCTACACGTGCCACCTTTCTCTAGTCAGCTTTTATGGCTTTTTACCCTCAGTCCTTCATGACGTTCCCAATTCTTTAATGTTTTCAGAAATGCCTCCAACATGCGTCCTTTTTCCTTCTACTGCTGAGATTCATACATCCGTTGCTTGGTGTTCTTTTTATTAAATGTGTTTCATGGTGTGTGTAACTGTACACACATACTGTGTGTATATACACACACGAAACCACCAGACTAACACCAACATGCTTAGCCATTGACATGCAACATAATGAAACCATGTCGTCCAACACTTCTGGAAGAATGTTCTACAGACGGAGGACTCAACGTGGAACCTTTGGGACAAGACTGTTGCTGTTACGTCTGGCAAAAAAAAATCTAAATTCACAGACTGAACGTGTGCGCCTGATATATGGCACTACCTGATCACATGACTGCATTTATTCAATCACATTTTATTGACATCATCATACAGTTTTCCAGTTGTATCACACAGTATGTGCTATAGGCCCGTAGATGGACAGGGTCAGCCCCAGCACTACTCCGTTTTTAAGCCAGAGATCAAGGGGGAGTACTGGCCATTCACAATGGGACATGCCATGCAGGTAGATCCTGCCTTCAGACAGACGCTGCAGCAGACTAGAACCATTTATTTTACTGAGCTGAAACAGTGAAATGAAAAAAATGAAATATTTCAAATATTATATTCACTAATACCATTCACTGTAAAATATAATTTAAAATCCTGAAACAATAAACACTTAAATTAAACGGAAATAAAAAATGATCTGCCATTTTGTAATCAGTGATTACAGAAGTGGGAATCAACAGCTTGTGACCTAACAAATCGATATAAAGATAGAATAATGGAAAAAAAATATTCAGACAGGGGTTTAATGAAGAGGAGCTCATTTCAAATATACAGTTGCATCACCCTTTTTCACACCGCTGCATTGTGGGACGCAGAGTAACAGCACGAGCACACGACCTCAGTACACGACCTCAGTACAAAAAAAGTGGGACATAAAAAACCACTGATTCAACTTAAAACATACACATTTCAAGTGATATCAAGGAACTTATTTAACCCTTTTTCTTTATGAACAACTAACCACAAGCCTTTGAAACACGCAAATTTACATACGTGTAGAAACATGTACAAATATACACATATACACACACACACACACACACACACACACACAAACGCTCACAGTACATACATACAAGCATTGTCAGGTTAGGCAATAGTCAGCGTTATTGGGGTTGAAAGCTATGACAATGCATTAGAACAGACAAGGTGGGGTCTGGTGATGGCATCCATTGTCCCGCTGCTCAGCAATACTTTGTCACGTCACCTGGAATGCAAAGCTCTGCAACTATGTCTGTGTGACCCCCGCCTCACTCTCACTCTGTCTGTCTGTCTGTCTCTCCTGAAGGCCTTGCTGCATTGAGTTTACCTCGTAAAACACGATGAACCAAGTTGCCCAAAACTGTCTGTTTGGCATGCTTGGTTTACTTCTGCCATCCTGTGCGACTGTTGTGGGGATCATGGGACAAGGGGGTAAAGTACTGCAGTGAGGCACAGAGAAGGATTGTGGGATACAATACAGCGTTCACAGCGGAGACTAGGGGGCGGGGACATCACGTTTGGTGTGGTCATGGCGACCAGTCCGATGTACGTGCCTGGACCCTAGGAAGTCGTGTCTGGGCTGTTCGGTGTTATGGTCAGTCCAGCTGATCAAGCTAGACCTATGACTTGGTTATAGAGGGGGTGTCTAACCATATAAGGGTTAAATGGGGCTCCAAGGTACCACAGGGTTGGTGGCAGCAGAAGCTTTGAAACAGCAAGTGGAAAAAGGTAGAGGAAAGGTTTTTGGCACACTCACTCTGGGTGAGATGGAGTGGCTTGGTCAGTTGGTGTGACTCAGGAGTGTGTGTGTGTATATATACACATATATACACATACACACACTCGCACAAACACACACTCATACACACACACACACTCACGCACAAATGTGTCTATGTTCAGTATGTGTGTTAATGAGTCCACACTAGCATACTACTCAGAAAGACAATCTGTGTCGCATGCATTCTAAGTGGGATGCTATCATGGACATCAGAACGTAGCCTTTGCATGTTTGTCCACAGGGGTCTGGCTTTTGTATATACAGTGTTGGTGTCCCTCCAGGTCAGAGCTGTCTTGGTATAATGGTAAAAGGGAGTATTGGGCTGGAGGCCTCCAGTTCCAGGGCGGTCAGGAAACACTCGGTAGCGGCACCGGCGTTGCCCTGAGCCTGCAACACCTCCCCCAGGCTGTTCCACACATCGTGCGCCGTCGAGTTCACCTGCACGGCGTCCCGAAGGATCTTCTCCGCCAGGCTGTACCGCTGCAGCTGGTGTAGGATCAGCCCCTGGGAGAACATGAGAGACCGTGTGAAAGGGCGCCAAATTAGACTGTTATGTTTTAAACTGTAGGATGAGAAAAAGAGACAGAGGGAGAGGTAGGAGAGACAGAGTGAGAGGTAGGA
>JACXGJ010015393.1:0-13564 GCA_016801105.1 Esox niger | reverse complement strand
TCCCTCCCCCTCACACTCTCCCTCTCCGTGTCTCTCTCCTTCTCCCTCTCTCTCATTCCCCCTCTCACCCTTTCTCTCCCTACCTCTCCCTCTCTTTTTCTCTCTTGTCAGTGGAGACAAAAAAGCATCCAGCAATAAACTATCATCTGAGAGAAAGTAATCACTGACAGCAGGATGAAAACCAGATATCTGAGCCTGGAGAAAAGAGAAAGAGAAGTGGTGGGTAAATGTTCTTGGAATGAGTGAATGGAGTGCACATATATTGGGAGGTAATGTTAAAGTCTGTGGTTTTGGTTTATATTAGGTTGTTGAGTGCAATGTCAAACAGTGCAGTCGACTAAAACATCCATTGTTCAAATCCTGCTCTTCGGTGTCTTCCTCTCCTCTCCTGTTTCACCTCGATCCTCCCATGGCCTTCGTTTGAAAAAGTCCAAAGGTAATAAAGAAAGGGAGGCAATCAAAGAGAGTATACATTTGTATGAATTAATGCTGTCTTCCTCCCACCTTCTCAATGTCCACGTTGACAGTGGTGGGCCCGAATATATGTGTGAAGATTAGAAGAACTCACGAAGGCAAGTCGTTTTCACTGATAAAAACATATTCATTTAGAATGTGTATGATTTACTCTTTCCACAAAATAAGTGCAAATTCGAGGCGTCGAGACAAATCTCTTCCACGAGAGAATAACCAGAATTATCCTGGATAGGGGTCTTCAGGCCTCTTAAATGGGCGACGTATGATAAATACGCCCCCACACCTAAATCACATGGCCAGTGACAGCAGTGAGCTGACAGGTATGAGGCGTAGTTCGTTTTTGGACAGCCATGTGTGAGATCACATTCAGCGTTTTTGCATTTAAGTGGCGATGTATAAAATCTAGTTAATTCACCAACTAAGCCCATCGATTTATGAATGACTTTTTTATATTTTGAAATATCAATTTACCTCTACTTAATTTGTATAACAAAGGTCTATTTCATCTCTCTAGAAAGCCTCTATCTCATCTCTCTAGAAAGCCTCTACCTCATCTCTCTAGAAAACTTCTATCTCATCTCTCTAGAAAGCCTCTATCTCATCTCACTAGAAAACCTCTATTTCATATCTCTAGAAAGCCTCTATCTCATCTCTCTAGAAAACCTCTATCTCATCTCTCTAGAAATCCTCTATCTCATCTCACTAGAAACCCTCTATCTCATCTCTCTAGAAAGCCTCTATCTCATCTCACTAGAAACCCTCTATCTCATCTCTCTAGAAAGCCTCTACCTCATCTCTCTAGAAAGCCTCTACCCCGTCTCTCTAGAAATCCTCCATCTCATCTCTCTAGAAATCCTCCATCTCATCTCTCTAGAAAGCCTCTATCTCATCTCTCTAGAAAGCCTCTACCCCATCTCTTTAGAAAGCCTCTATTTTATCTCACTAGAAACCCTCTATCTCATCTCTCTAGAAAACCTCTATCCCATCTCTCTAGAAAGCCTCTATCTCATCTTTCTAGAAAACCTCTATCTCATCTCTCTAGAAATCCTCTATCTCATCTCACTAGAAACCCTCTATCTCATCTCTCTAGAAAGCCTCTATCTCATCTCCCTAGAAAGCCTCTACCCCATCTCTCTAGAAATCCTCCATCTCATCTCACTAGAAATCCTCCATCTCATCTCATCTCACTAGAAACCCTCTATCTCATCTCTCTAGAAAGCCTCTATTTCATCTCTCTAGAAAACCTCTATCTAATCTGTCTAGAAATCCTCTATCTCATCTCACTAGAAACCCTCTATCTCATCTCTCTAGAAAGCCTCTATCTCATCTCACTAGAAACCCTCTATCTCATCTCTCTAGAAAGCCTCTATCTCATCTCCCTAGAAAGCCTCTACCCCATCTCTCTAGAAATCCTCCATCTCATCTCTCTAGAAATCCTCCATCTCATCTCTCGAGAAAGCCTTTACCTCATCTCTCTAGAAAGCCTCTATTTCATCTCTCTAGAAAACCTCTATCTAATCTGTCTAGAAATCCTCCATCTCATCTCTCGAGAAAGCCTTTACCTCATCTCTCTAGAAAGCCTCTATTTCATCTCTCTAGAAAACCTCTATCTAATCTGTCTAGAAATCCTCCATCTCATCTCTCGAGAAAGCCTTTACCTCATCTCTCTAGAAATCCTCCATCTCATCTTTCTAGACAGCATCTATCTAATCTGTCTCACAATATTTCTGTATAATTATAATCGTCTCCGTTTTTACTGCCCTCGGCAATGTTTGTCATTGCTTTGTCTCTTCACCCCGTTCTCTCTCTCTCTCGCTCTCTGTCTCCATCTGGCTCTCTCCATCGCTCTCTCTCTCTACCCTCGTCCTTCATCCCCGCCCCCGTCTTCCCCCTATACCTCACCCCCTTTCCCCCATCACCTCCCTCCTCCTTTCTCCGCAGGCAGACTGTCTGGGGTGTGATGTAGGTCAGTGTCTGCTCTCTGTCTGCTGGGTTTTGTCGGCTGTCTGCTCCATGTAATTCCCGGCGCCCCAGTCTCCGACCCCCAGCCTGGGACACCTTCCCTGGGCTAGCACGGGAAAGACACAGCCTGGGAAGCCTGGAGGGACCGGATTGTACCAGGTTACCAGACGCCCCACATACCAGATGTGTTTCTATGTGTTTATCTAGGGGCAGTAGAGGACGGCAGGAGGAGGGAAGGACGGTAGAGAGGGAGGAGGGGAGAGGGAGGAAGGGAGGAGGGGAGAGGGAGGAAGGGAGGAGGGGAGAGGGAGGAAGGGAAAAATACATTAAGAAGTAATAAATGATGAGAGAATTGAGAACAGAGGGAGACAGACAAGTCTTTGCAGATGACCAATAACTACTGTGGGGAGGAAGAAAGGCGGTAGAGACTCTCAGCGTGTAGAGCTCCATATCTGTAGATCTCCCTATCTGTAGATCTCTCTTTCCATCCCTGACTCGTTCTTACTCTTCTTCTCTGAGTCCTTCTCTCGTTCTCTCCTCATCTTTATCTCTTTATCTACATCCAACCCTCATTCTTCCACAGAGAGCTGTAAGGAGCTCATCTTTAAACTCCAGCAGGTTCTCCACAGATGATGTGCTCCTCAACTCCTTTCCTCGCCTCGACATTTCCTGTAACTGTTGTTCCCTTTCTTCGTCGGTTGCTCCTCCTTGGTTCCTCCTCCTCTTCAGGATAAATCCAAGTTTAGGCAGGTTTTCCTCCAAATCATCCAGAAAAATCACAGTCTCCGAAAACAAAACGCCGAACCCATTTCACTCCCTCCTCCTCCAAACACCATCCAGCCCTCGAAAAAATAAATGAATTAGACTTTTTAAGGAGAGCCGAACGCCGGCTCATTCTTCTCTTGTCTTCCTCTTTTCTCGTCTCCTCCTCCTCCTCTTCCTCTGCTCAGCTTTCCACATGCGGTTGTGTCACAGTCTCTGTCTGAATAAGAGTGCAGCTGTGCATGTGTTTTGGTGTATGAGTGTGTGTGTGTGTGCGTGTATGAGTGTGTGTGTGTGCGTGTATGTGTGAGTGTGTGTGCGTGGCCTCTTGTTGGTGCAAAAGTACACTCACATTGCCGCTCCTTGAGTGTGTGATTTTTTTAGCTACAGTGAGAGTGTGTGTGTGTGTTTGTGTGTTTCCCTGTGACATGGCAACTATCTGACTTGCTTTGCCATTTCATAGTGAACAGGCTGATGGGAAATATCGAGGTGCAACATTGTCAGACCTCAGATTCTCTCACTATGCAGGGAAATTTTATGATCCAAACCGTGTCGGCCGACATGTCTGCCAAACAGACTTTTACAGAGTTCAAAAGAGTACATCATTATTTTTGGATCTGAATATTTTCTTTAGTCTGTCCTACTTTTCATTTCCATTATGTTTTATTTCATACAGTTATGCTGGTATTTCCGAAAATCTGTCCACTTCTCAGAAGGACTGAAGTGGAGTTTACATGATAACGTCCCCCATATCATTGAATACCAAATATACGCGTACCCCCCAAGACCCTAACCCCACCCGCCCCCCCGCTGTCTCTCCTTCCTGTGTCCTGCCGTCCAAGGTTGTAGTTTTAGATCGGAAGCTGTCATCTGTGGAGCTTTGCCAATTTACACTTTCAATATCCAAGTGATTATTCACACTGGGAGTCATTTGAGAGCCGGGGTCTTTGCTGCAAATCGAACCCCGCGAACGAGATGATACATTGAAAGTTGTCAATAAGCACTGCAACGGTCATCAAGCAGTGCAACGCAAACACACACACATCACTGTAATCGGTTCAGAAGGAAACCGTGTCATTGAGGTCAGAAGCCACATATTGTAGGTGGAGCTTTACCAGCAGAGGCGGAGCCTACCCATCTACTTTAAACAATCATCAGCGGGAAACCTGTCTCTCTCTCTCTCTATATATCACTTTTTCCCTCTCTGCCTCCATCACTCTTTTCCCTTCCTCTCTTTTAGTCTACACACAAATCCCTGAAGCACGCTGGGGTTTGTTGCATTTTTCACGCGGCATCTTTCCCCATCCCTCTTTTCATCTCGTTCTCGTTACCCCGCCACACCCCCCACGGGAGGTGGGAAGGACAGAAGGGAAGGAAGATAGAAAAGAGAGAAGGAAGGATCCATCCCTCTTTTAATGTTGTCCTGGGCAGAGTGTTGAGTGACTGTCTGTATCAGTGGGTGGTGGAATGACCACCTGCGATGTCTGTCACCTTATATCAGACAGTACATGCAGTCTGTCTATGAGTCATAGCAAAAAAACTGGTCAGCAAAAGCCCAGTGTGTGTGTGTGTGTGTTTGTGTGTTTGTGCACAGCCATAACAAGACATAAAGTTTTTGACAAACGAGTCCCATTTCAGTTAAAATGTGCGTGAATTTACATTAACTAGGTGCATGCGCACACACACACACACACACACACACACACACACACACACACACACACACACACAAAGATACCTTGAGAAACCAGTACAGGACCTTTTCACTGATGGCCAGGTCCAGTGAGTGTTTAACTTGTGGACATTATGATTCCCTGAGCAGAGTTGGCCAATGACCGTGTCGCCACAAACAGACGGCCTCAGGATATAACAGCCACATGAATGTATTAAACCTGGCTCTCTTCAGGTGTCTTGTATTAACAGAGAAAATCCCTGTCAATGTCACTTGGCAGTCCAAATGAAATAGAAGGCCAATTCAAAGGCGCCCAAGACTCTAGTTCAGTACAAAGCATTCAGAAGAAAGGCACAGACACAAATGCTTATCCAATCCATGCATCTAGACTGTGGAACGAAGCAACTGAGGACAGTAGGCTTCCTTTTACCACAAACAGGCTGGGAGAGAACCTTCACACACGGCCTAGGTCCGATTTGGCAACTAGTCACCAATATAGCACGCAACTATTGAAGTGAAGTGGCTCGGGAATAGCATGCCATTTGGAACACGAGAGCAAACTTCTATTTGTCAATATGGATTCAGAAATCCAGGTGGTCATTTGATTTTGTATACAATTTTTGATACCGCAGTTTTTTTTTGTAAAAACATGATAACAATCTCCAAACCTATCTGGACAGTTGTTGTTTACACTGGACTATTGATCGTTCTTGTTTCACTGTTTTAATAGTTAGCGTGTGTTTGCGCGTGTTGATAAGAAAGCCACTGAGCACTGCAGTGGGCCTGCCAATGGTTGACTGGACAACAGTGTGCCAAATGGCATCCTATACCTAAGTCGTTCCCTGCTTCCGACCTGAGCCGTGTGGTCGGCTGTCAAAGACGGGGCGCCGTTTGGAACCGGGTACCTGCTAGACGACAGCTGCTCACTAGGCTGGATGACAAGTCAGATTAGAGCTTCGTCTAACATCTGTTCAAATATACCGGAGTGACTCAGTGGGTGACGAGTGAGTGAGTGTGTGTGTATGTGTGTGTGTGTACATGCGTGTGTGTGTGTGTGTGTGTGTTTTAGGGTGCATGTGATCCAGGTCAAACAATACATAAGAGACCAGAAATCCCCATAAAAATTGTACAACCTGCCAATTAGGTCCCAACAACGAGAAAGGCTATTCCAGGCAGAGGGATTAGGTTTAGGGTAAAACTTACATCTGGGCCTAGTGTTAGAATTGGAGTTACTTTTAAGCTTAGGCTTAAGTTTAGGGTCAGGCTTAGGCCTAAGCATTATGGCAATTTTAAGCATACAGCCTGAGAATTGCCTTGCAAATTACAAACAATTAGTTTAAACCTCTCATTTTGGGCTGAATGTGTAATGTGTTGTTTTATTTGTGGCTAATCAATAAGTAAAGCCACTATCATCATGTCAGTGAGCAGTTAAATTCAAGATTTGAAATCAAGCGTTTTTGGTAACATGGGGAAAATATGTTGGCACACATTAGAGGGTCTGCAATTTTCAGGGACATTTTTGTTTCAGTAGTGTCACTTTATATTCCAGTGGCCAGAAATCCTGACATAAATCTTTAAGTTTAGGCGTTAAGGTTAGGTTTTTGAGGTTAGGTTAATGTTTAGGTTAGGATAAGGGCAAGAAAAAGGTTTAGAGCTAAACAGGATAGGGAACATGAAGAAAGGTTTTTCTGGTCACCCACAAGAATCGAAATACACATTTGTGTGCGTGTCCTGGGAGTGTGTTTCTTGGTGTTTGTGTTTGTGTGTGTAGCAAATACTCATCAGTTACTCAATATTAACTGACAACAGGTGCACAGTGTATTCGTGTGTGTGTGTGTGTGTGTGTGTGTGTGTTCTGTACTCAGGGATCTTTATCTCTGTGTTTTTGTTGGCTCAAAAACACTGAGAGACAGAGAGAAAATCTGAGAGAGAGACTGAGAAAGAGCCTTGTAGTGAAGTGGCGCAGGAATAGCATGCCATTTGGAACACATAGGCAAACTTCTTTTTGTCAATATGGATTCAGAAATATATATATATACAGCAAATAGCAGAGACGTGCATACCAACCCTTGTATCAGAAGGGTTGTGTCAGAGCAAACAGGACAATAATTGATGACACAACGTTTCAGTAATTTGGCAGAATGATCGCATCAGAAAACGATATTAACTCTGACACGCCAGAATCGTGCACCCTTTCCCTTGCTACCCCCCATCACTAAATATGGCTAGTCCAGGACATTATACCAAGATCAATAGACAATCTACATGGGAATTCTTGTCCTGAGCGAGGCTTAATATGTGTCTGGGAAACCATCTTTATTTTATCGGTCTTTTGGTTACGTAACAACAAATGCGGGAAGGTCAAATATTGTTGATTACGGAGAAAAACAAACTTGAATTAACTGTAATGATGACGCAAGCAATTCATATTAAAATGTGTGAATTATGTAGCCTATAACCTTTCCGTCTTTTGGTCTCACACACAAACACACACACACACACACACACACACACACACACACGAGCTCACACTCTCATCACACGTAATGACTTAAATGTAAATGTATGTTGCAAACAATGAGTTAGTCTCTGGCTCTACGCTGACATCTAGTGGCGTTGTGGCGTGGAGGGACTGTCACTGCGGGCTGGACCGGCCACTTATAACGACTGCGAAGCGAGCGCGTGGATGGGCAGGCCACGTAAAAACAATAACAGAGTCTAGTTTAAGACTCAACCATTTGTTGAATTCCGAGGGCTTTGTTTTGACAAATGCTGTGCTTTGTTAAGTTATTGGATGAGCATGCTGTTGATTTTAATTGGTTTTACTCAATATGTCGTTGGCTTGTTCTTATCTATTATTAGATTATCCAATATTGTGATGTCTTAATGGGTCAATATTTTATTTTAATCTTTTTTATCATATATTACACCGGATCAGAGTCCATAATCACATTACTATACTGTCTTTCTAAGAATGGTCGGAATCTTTAGATATCCAGGGAAAAAACGGCATGTTTCTATAAAACAGTCAAGTTCGCCTCTCAATTCGGTTCAGACAGCCAGACATGAATGAGGTCAGCTACACCAGTGCTCATTGCACACACCGAATATTATTACACGTTTTATTCAGCCAATAGGCATCAGCGGGGCGGGGACTTGGCCAAAAACAGGATGGAGACAGCCGATGATTGGCTGTTTACTGTGGGTTTTATATCTCGGGAAAGACATATAAAACAGTGGCGTTGAATGTAATGTTTACAGTATACAGCAGACCGCTAAGGAACGAGGGGACTATGAAAAAGTGCGACTCCTCCATATTTCCACATGGTTATCTCAATGCTCAGGCGAGCTGCCCAGACAGCGATGCTGTGCCTCTCTTAAGAAAGTTGCGGTGTTGTTTTCAGGAGCGAAGTGTTCTGGGTATTACAGGGCGAGTATTCAGTCGCACTGGCAGTTGAACGTCGAGAGCCCGACGTTAAAGATTTGAACTTGTCATTCCGAACGTCTTTTTGGAGAGATCGGCGCGCGCTGGAGACTAAGCACACGGCGTCTCTCTTGGACATAACATAGCACTGAACAGAAAAGGAGAAGAGACTTGCTAGAACTTTTACACATCCGTCCGTCCGCGTGGTGTCATGAAATAGGTTTCTTGAGTGACTGAGATTAAACTGATTTAGCCTGAATAACATTTCTCACTTTTACGCACTTAACCATATCGACAGAAAACCGAACACCACTTTTTATTCAGTTGTCCGTCCATCCCAGAGACTGAAACAACAATAGAAATGATGGTACAGCACATGAGTCCCGCAGAGAGCACGGATCCTTTTTCCCCCGGCGGGGATTCGACCGATACCGGGGAGTTGGACTTGGACATGGAAGCTTCCCCTACACCCGGATCTCCGCTGTGCTCCACTGGAGGGGACCGAGGTGACGTCGCCTGGTGTAAAACCCCTACGGGCCACATCAAGAGACCGATGAACGCGTTTATGGTGTGGTCTCAGATTGAGCGGAGGAAGATTATGGAGCAGAGCCCGGACATGCACAACGCCGAGATCTCCAAGCGCTTGGGAAAACGCTGGAAACTGCTCCGAGATGTGGACAAGATCCCGTTCATCCGGGAAGCAGAACGGCTAAGACTCAAGCACATGGCCGACTATCCTGACTACAAGTACCGGCCACGGAAGAAAGTCAAGACACCCGGCACCAAGACCGAGCGGGGAGAAAGAGGAGAGAAAGGCGCGGACAGAAGTGGGGTCTCGAAGTCCTCCCTAAAAAGAAGCTCTGCGTCCAGGGGGAACAGCAGAGCGCACAAGCCTGGACATGGGAACGTCAAGCCTTCTTCCCAGGGGCAGGAATGTGCGTCTCCCACGGATCACCACACGCTTTACAAATCACGGTCAGCGACTAGCGCCCGACAGATTCCGGACAAACCACCGAGACGCGGCCACATGTTTGGCGGGGAAGGGAGCTTGGACAGCGGGCCGCCATCTGTGGGAGTCCCGGGCAGTCCCCTAAGCAGCTCGGCAGAGTCCAGTGACCCGATGAGTCTGTACGAGGACCAAATTACAGGGACGAGCGAAGCACGCTCCCTCAACACTTCTTCATCCTCATCATCGGCAGCCCGCCTCAGGTACACACGTGCGTCCTCTCCGACCCCGTCTGCTTCTCACTCCTCTTCCTCCTCTCTTTCCTCTTCATCAGATGAAGAGTTAGAGGACGAGCGGTTCGAAATACAACCGAGCCCCGGGTTTGAGAGCATGTCTCTGGGCAGCATAGGGCATGGTGAGTCGGAGCTGGACAGGGATCTGGACTGGAGCTTTGGGGAGTGCGGTGCGGGTTCTCACTTTGACTTCCCCGATTACTGTACCCCAGAGGTCAGCGAGATGATCTCCGGTGACTGGCTGCAGTCCACTATCTCCAACCTGGTATTCACTTACTGAACGTTGGAGAGGAGAAAAGAGAAAAGAAAGGAGAGAGAAAACGGAGAGCAAGGCAAAGAGATTCCCTGCCCCGCGACAAACTGAAGCCCTGTGAGTGTGAAGGAAGAAGAATCTTTACACATTGTAAAACTCCTGGGAGTTGAGAGTTGTATGTGCGCTAAAATGTATCCTGCGTTTGGCAAAGAATACCCAGAAATTAACATGTGTTTGGGTTGTTCGGGAAGGGTGTGTTAGTATAAAAACATAATTTGTTCCATGTGCGCATTGACACAGATCAAAGACATGAACTGGGACCGACAGAAGCATCCGCTGCCTGTAGTGCAGAGCAGAGGGAAAGTGCTTAGCTTGCAGTTGGAGAAAGAGGAGAGGAGGACTTTCTTACTCGATCTGAGCCCGCCTCTGTTACCAGTGACACACACACGAACTTACTGAACTGCATTCAATCGTGCCCGCAGAAGGAGGTGTGCGGGTCGATTGCGATGATGACTGTATGCGTAAACGTTTTTTTTTGTTGAACGTTGCCATGGGGGGGAGGGGGGGGGTAAACGTTTTTTCTTACGTCACCGCTCCTGTTGTTTACCTACCTTTATAGGGGAGGTTTGTATGGAGTTTAAAATTCAGGTTTGTTTTTCTTAAGCTTAGGATAACTATTAACAACACGCATGCGCTCCCATGTGGAGGAATGTTTTGTTTTGTTAAATTGAGTGATGAATCTGAAATATTAATCTTTATAATGTAGCCTGATTTCCGCGTTGAGTGTGTGCGTGCGTTTGACCACAGAACACAGATCACAATCACCAGCTTTTCTCTCAACGGCAGGACTTTAAAAAACTCAAACTCAGAATTTGTTTCTGCAACCTTTTACACTCTCAGTGCACATTTCAGGACCAATTCCTTTACGTGCTCAATGCCTAGTGCTTCTGACTTTGTAGTTATTCAATATCAGATGACTTTTTATATCGATGTATTTATACCAGCCAAACACGTTTTTTATACTTTGAAGTATTGTTGTCGTATTGTGTGTGTGTGTGCGCGTGTGTGTGTGTGAACCATGCACCTATCTGTATCCATGTACAGAAGGGCTAGAAGTGTATCTTATTTAAATGTTGACATCTCTCACTTTTTAAAGAGAAGAACTCAGTGTGTCATTTTCTATACGTGTATTTTTGTACAAAATATATGGAGGGCGTGTCAGTTGGTCGTTTCTTGGAGCTGGAGGGTCCGTTGTCACACAATCTGTTCCCTATATTGTTTACACTTGACAGTATATCACGCCACATGCTTCTTAAAGGCACAGTGTGTACATTTCACCAGTCGAGAATACAAACACCTCGTGCTACTTGACCACTTGACGCACTTGTCAGACTCATTCCACTAAGGTGAGTGACTGCTAATGTTCGCAATTTCCTTGTAGTATGTCGTTAAGGACTAAACAACCTGGAGAGGGTTGTTCCTGACTTGATCCTTAAGTACGAAGGAGTAGTGAATATCGGCAGACACGCGGTCCTCAATGGAATATGAGTATGGCTTGGTGATGGGAGTGTTAGCAGCATTTCAACCTCTTAACAGAAATGGCCTGGGTAACGGTGCGTTTGTGTTAACAGCCCATCTCTTGTACTAGTCGTCGTGTGCCAAAAAGGTTTAGCATGATATGGTGTGGCAAGTTGTGGAGCAATTGCCCAAGCAGCCAGTTACCTAGTCTAGGCATGCAACTGGCGAAGAGGGAAAGAGAGTGAAATGCATTTGGATTTATTTAATGTCTGTGTGATTTTACAGTGATAAGTTTGATTTGAAACCCACTGGACAGAATCTGACTCTCATTCTGAATGCCTGTTAGAGGGATGTGTACAGTAGGAAGAAAGTGTTTCAATTGTCTATAATTGCCCAGTTGCATACAAGTATTTAATCGTTTTCTACCTGTTGGCTAAGATTAGCTAGCTAATTGTTTTCCTATATTATGGCATGGCAAATTAGCATTTGTATTTCAGATTCAGGTATGTGTATAACTGTTGTGTTTAAGATTTCTTTAAAAAAATAATATCAATTGAAGATATTTATGTTTATTGACTGTATTATAAAGCAGATAAGATTGTGTGTTGTATAATTATCAACAACAGGCACTAAAATTGCCATCTTTCAACATTCTGATGTTAAAGTTAAATGTGGTCCAGGATTTTCTATCTTTATACAATTTTTTCATTTGTTTTATTTTGTGCAATATGCTGTGTGTATGATAGTTTTCCGTCCAATCATACCGTATCTCATTAGAATATAAACTCAATGCCAGCCAATCGGGTCAATGACTGCCTCAGACCTCTGTACAGACCATTTTTATTTTTTTTAATTTTTTTTCAAGAAGGAAATAAAATCAGCTGGAACTGAATCTTTCTATTCCTGTCCTCATTGTGTTCATTTAGTGTGCAGTTAAAGCTATGCCACAATAGCTTTTGAAATGTAGTAAGGACAATGATGACACAGCTCAGAATCCACGGTACCCCAGGCCGACCAAGATGTAATAAAATGAACAACAACTGGATCCAGGAAAATATTTACTCCTCTTGGTGGAAAATTGTAGCATTGTCCCAGATCTATTCATACCATCATGTAACCTCTTTCCACTCGTACACTCATGTCTTGCCAAACAAGGAGTGGCACAATAGCACAAAGTCTGGCACCCAGGCTAGGAAATCAGGGGTTCATTAAAAGGTGTTTCTTTGTGTGCCAGTGCAGATCTGTGTAGGGCTGAATACAGCAGTATGCCCCAGATCGATAGGAGTCGTGCTTCTCTATGATTCGCCACGTGGACAAAATGTGGCTGCCATGGCAACACTGTATCCAAGACCAAGGAGGCCATGTGCAATCCACTTGGGACCCAATTGTGTGTGTGTGTGTGTGTGTGTGTATATGTGTGTGTGTGTGTGTGTGTGTGTGTGGTGGGGGGGGAGAAGGGGGGCCCAGACAGCTCTTCGGGTGGGGGAGGGGTGCCAGACGTCTCCTTGAGGCGTGACTTGATTGGGGGGGAGGGGACTGCAGTAAGGTGTGTCTGTGTTTCTCAACGTGGGTGTGTGTGTATTTGTATGTCTCCCTGTGTGTGTGTGTATGTGTTTGTGTTTGTGTGTGCCTATTCTGGTAGATTGTGCCATTAGCCAACTGCCTCCCACATCCTAAATCCAACACATTCTTTCTGAGTGCATTCGTTTGTCTGGTGCACCTAACAAGACCCTCTATGAAATAGTGTACAGACACCCTCCCTCGAGTATTTAGTGTGGACATCCTCCCTAGGATGTAGTGATTAAGGTGGAGACACCCTCCATAGGATGTAGTGTTTAGGGTGGAGACACCCTCCCTAGGATGTAGTGTTTAGGGTGGAGACACCCTCCCTAGGATGTAGTGATTAAGGTGGAGACACCCTCCCTAGGATGTAGTGTTTAGGGTGGAGACACCCTCCCTAGGATGTAGTGTTTAGGGTGGAGACACCCTCCCTCGAGTATTTAGGGTGGAGACACCCTCCCTAGGATGTAGTGTTTAGGGTGGAGACACCCTCCCTAGGATGTAGTGTTTAGGGTGGAGACACCCTCCATAGGATGTAGTGTTTAGGGTGGAGACACCCTCCCTAGGATGTAGTGTTTAGGGTGGAGACACCCTCCCTAGGATGTAGTGTTTAGGGTGGAGACACCCTCCCTAGGATGTAGTGATTAAGGTGGAGACACCCTCCCTAGGATGTAGTGTTTAGGGTGGAGACACCCTCCCT
>JACXGJ010015392.1:0-13564 GCA_016801105.1 Esox niger | reverse complement strand
CCTGCCGTGTGTCTTTAGCCGTGTCGCTGTCTGCCTGCCGTGTGTCTTCAGCCGTGTCGCTGTTCAGACGTGCTGCCACCACAGTCTCTGTACTGCCAGATGAGCTGTCCAGCTGCTGTAACTATCAAATGACCGACACAAAGTGTGCCTGGAATCCGTGCTCTGTCTGTTCCATTTGCAGCGTGTAGCCTGGTATAGATGTGTTCCTACAAATGCCCTAGCAGGAGCAACGGTTGTTTCTCCTAGGCTGTATGTCATGGGTGTGCAGACTAAATCACATGACGTCAGGATGTAGCCCATGTGTATTTGTGTAATTCAGGACTCCAGGTGAGGTGTATTTTACTGCTAGGCCCATCAAACGGGTATTTCTTAGCACATTTTTAACTAAACATGGTGTAGTTGCAGCTGTGACACGTGGTGAATGCCGGCTTCAGAGGAGCCACTTGAACAATTAGTTTGAAGTGTGTAGCTTGACAACTGCGAGTGTGATACCCGCAGTTTGCAAACTGAGTATTTTCATTGTGTTGACCAGTAGACGCTTCGGTTTCACACATCAACTGGAGGCAGGAAGGGGGAGGGAAAGGGACTCGTGTGCAACTTGCGAAACAGACATGTAGATTTTGATATCATGAAACTTGGTATACAAGTACTGATATATTGTCCAGCTTTATATTTGCCTGTTTCTTGCTGATTGTACAGTTTCCACTATGTTCATTTTAACCAGGCATGGAAAAACCATAAACCACAGCAAGAACAAAATGAATTCCTGACATGAATTTCCTGTCAGACACTAATTGCAATTATTGTTATATATTCTGGCAAGTTACCACACTGTCCTTAAAGTAGCTGAACGCCTGGTCTCATGTATTCATGTGAGATTTGAGAAACACAGAGCACACTGTCCTTATAGTAGGATCCAGACAAGGAATCTAAACACCTTGCAGACCAACCATGTGAGCTACTTTACTGCACAGTCGTCAGTAGGGAGAGCGCTCCGCTACGACGTGTGCAGAAGTGAAACCTAACGGATCGTTGAAAGATTCATTACCAGCGCAAGACTGGTAATTACAAGACTTTTTGCCCGAAAATCTTTTACAGCCAGCGTTCCTCTTTTTTCATTGTTTTGTATTGGCTTGCTGATGTTACGTTGAGTTTAAACTGCAACTGCTAGCAACAATGCAGATTTAGCTCAGGATAACCAGATTCTAGTCTGCTAGCGAGTGGCGGCGGGGACATGCACAAACACGCGCTGCTTTCTCTGTTACCATGGTAACCAACTGTCAGGCACTGCTCTATTTATGATGTAATTTACGATTGTGTTTATATGAATATTAGTTATTGATATCAGATGGGATTTCTTAGTAGTGCATCTGTATTATAAATATAAAAAAGATTTTCATATGTCTTGATAATTGTAAGCCAAACCCACCCTTGAAACCCACCACACTGTGACAACTTTACTCTAAACCTTCTCAGCATTACAAATTATCAAATTTAACCTTTTTAGAAATGTTGTACAAAATAATACATTGTTCTTCTGGTTTGATTGCGCTTCAAAAGTGACAAAAGATTGCCATGTGACATTACTGTTTGAGTGACATCACCAAAAAGATGTCCTGAGTTTCAGTTCCTGTCAGGGTCCCAATTCACCCCCTTTTCCCTACCTGATTCTACTACATTGGTTAACTGTGGTGGACGTTATTTCAATAATGAACAGGGACATGTCAATAAATGTCAGATTGTTCCTGCTGACTTATTTCTAGCTTTAGTCTTTTGGCTGATTTAATTGAAACCCAGCTCCATTTAATGGACCATGAATCAGAGACTGTAAAACTGGTTTGATTGTTTGATGGGAGATGGAGGTCAGGTTTGATCAGGACATTCCTCCAGACATCAAATGGTCACATTCTCATGACGGAGGAGAATACAGCTTCTTGGCTTTAGTGGCTTTGTCTCTCATCCTGAATATGTTGTAAGTCAGTTGAAATGTTAACTTACAATCAAAATGTAAAAACTGATGTGTTCTTCTATAAATTCGAGTCCTGTAAGATTATCACTATGGTGATGTTTTCTTGAATTCCCTAGCTGGAGGATTCTAGGCTTGCTGGTCATTTTCTAGCGACTGTTTTCTGTTTCCCTCCAGTGAGCTTCCTGCTTCTGCTTCCTGGTCTGAACCAGCATGGCGTCATCAGCAAGTATGCGGGCATGGCCAAGAGAGAGATCAATAAGCTGCTCAAACAGAAGGAGAAGAAGAACGAGTAGGAAGAGGTCGCTGTGAGATGGACGACGGAAGTGAGAGAAGATTACATCGACATGAAAAGAAACGTAGATGAAACTAAACAAGAGAAGACAAAGCTTAAAGTACATTAGTACACCCTCAGTCTGCACTCAGCACATGATCAACTCCACATGCTGAATGACTCTGACCCCTGACCTGTTGAAATAGGAAGTTTTTGTGCATCTAACCTCCCATGCATGCAGTCACCACATCTTGCAGGGCTTTAGTTTCCCTCCACACACACACACACACACACACACACACACACACACACACACACACACACAGTCGTCCCTGCTGTGTTTATCTGAATAATTCATGTGTTTAATGATGCCAGTCACTCTCTCTAATGCTCTTGCTTATTTTATGTCACTCATTATTAGCCAGTGGAAAACTACTGAACACAAACCTCTAGCTATGCTTCAGTCACCAGAGGCTGACAGCCTGACTCCATCCCAGGCCTGACTCCCTCTGTGAGGCTCGCCAGGGGCTCGTCTGCGCTGGTGCCACAGCCTCTGTTTGATTACCCTGCTGACCTGCAGCAGTATAAGGAGTTAGGGGGGCATTTTGAGACGGTCAGAGTAATAGACCTTCAGACGCCGTCTGTTATTGTTTGAGAAGGCTGGGACTTACACCTGTTGTCAACCGCGCTGGGTTTAGCTTCCTGCTTCCTGCTTCGGCTTTGTTTTTAATATTGCACTGAAACCATAGAAGAAACTGGAGTTTAAGAAATGTGATACCTTTTGGGTCTCTGGTGATGTTTGTAATGTTTTGTGGCGGTGTGTGAGGTGAGACTTGTTCTGGCCAATTCAGGTGGCTCAGACGTAAGCACAGACCTGGGATCAGCTGAACTTTGACCTTCATAACTGGAGGGTGAGTACCAGTTTGACCTTGGATTAGTGTGTTGGTTTGGGTGGATTTGGTCCAACAAGATCCACTGCTGAAACCCTGGTAACTGGACCTGCTGGTCCTTTTAGCCGTCTCCTTCACTGGTCTGGGGTACCTCTGATTGTAAATATGCCTATTCTCCACCCATCCTTCCTCCATCTTTCTCTCTATCTGTGTCCTGTGTTTTATTCTTAACCTATCCTTTATCTGTTCCTGTCATGCAGTTCTGTATTTTGTGAATTGTCAATGAAGAATGAATAAAGTGTGATTTAAATGAATGATGAGGTGTTTGCTGAGTTAACTTGGTTGTCTCTTAACACGGCATTGGATAGAGACCTTTGGGTCAGTCTGAACCCCAATATGCACTAGTTTATGAGCCGAGGAAGCAAGATCTCTGGACCATCAGGGGCCTTTACCTCTTTACCTCCTTGGACTTCTGTGTCTCAGAGTTAGTTTTTGGCCCGGTAGGACCCAAACCCTGCAGTGTTCCCCTTTGTGGCTGGCCGACTCTGTCTGCCGGCCGACTGTGTTAGAACTTGTACTCAATGATTGGTGCAAACCGCCCTGTGCCGTAACGAACCTGGGACGCAGCTACCCTCACACAGCCTTTAGTGTTTTGAAATGGTTGGTTTATTGAGCAAAACAAATGTGTCCAGTGTTGTTTGACACTCATTGTCGGAGAGTTGTGTTTGTGTTCAGTACAGTCGGAGAGCGCAGCAGTCTGTCTCCCAGCGCCGTGTGGCCCACAGGACTCTGTCTAATGATGGCCTCTTGGCTTTACCGGGACCAGCTGGATTCCTGGCCTCACCTGACACACACCAAATAAAGACTGCAGGGTCGGTACAGAACAGTGAGGATATTAGGCGTGCGTGCTTGCGTTACCTGTCAGTATATCGTACTGATGCCACATGGTGGGTCTGCCATTTGAGCTGGAAGGGGTGGGCCTAGGACCACTGTGCTCACTGCGGTAGGTTGTCCAGTAGGGGGTGGGCTCATCAGGATTGGTCACCTCTTTCATTGCCATGCCCTGGCGGTTATGGGACAAATTATTCTGACCCAGTCTGTGCAGGACGCTGAACTGTGGGATAAAGATGGAATGATGGGAGGAAGCGAGGGGATTGATAGATAAGACTGTTAGGACAAGGATAGGTGTAGGAAAACGACAGATAACATTAAATGTATTTGCTTCTGTCCAGGAGTTGCTCAGTAGTTTTTATTCTGAGTATGAGGTCACAGCACCCTCTACTGGTGCCATGAAGAACTGCCAACAGGGTCCAAAAGTGGATTAGGGGCATATTGGACTTATGTCAAATAGTTACCAATCTAGTTTGTTGTTGATCTATTCTTGCAGTCACTTGATCACCAATTAATTCATCAAATTCATTAATTTTTGGAGAGCTGACATGGGACTTACTGGGGTGATGTCCTTGGGGCCATGGACATCTCTGCTGTGTGTCTGCAATTGGTTGGTGGGCCTGTCGCTCAGGTCAATCTGAGTAGTGTGCTGGGAAGGGAAGGCCGGATCTGGGAGAAAGAAGACCAATGGGTGGCCGTCTGCTGTCCGCCCACAGTAACTCTTCGGAGGACATGAAA
Organism: Esox niger; assembly: GCA_016801105.1. Taxonomy (NCBI): domain Eukaryota; kingdom Metazoa; phylum Chordata; class Actinopteri; order Esociformes; family Esocidae; genus Esox; species Esox niger. Next base: position 8,805 of record JACXGJ010015392.1, on the reverse strand, counting down.
GTGGAAGGAGTAGTGTGAATACAGGGTCCTTGTGTCCCTCCGTCTGTCCTGACCTCAATGTGAGCGAACAAGCGTGTGTGTTTTTGTAAAGGTCAATGATTGCTTTGGGTTTGGCAGACGGACACAGACCAACACAGAACCAGTGATTTGGGTTTGGTCCCTGGGAACACCGGACCTCCTGCCTTGGTTGACGAGCTGCTGTAACATCCGGCCTCCCTGTTTCGTCTGAACTGCTTCACATTTCAGTTTGAACTTTCGATGCTGATACCGTCTTGGCCATGCTCACGGGCTGAGGGTGGGCCTTTTTCAGACGGCCAACCAAATTCCCTGAAGCCGCCATGTAAATGAATGCAGGCCATGACACTTACAAGCACACATCCACAAATGTTAGTGTCATTCTTGAAGATTTGTTTTGACCTTAATGACGCTATGTTTTGTCAGATTCAGAATAAGATAAATACTATATCGGTTGTGCTCATAGGTGTGTATACCACAGCAGAAATTGGGACATTTTGGCATAGTTTTTTTGCATATTTTCAAAATCAGTCTTATTAAAGGATAGTGAATATTTGAAGCCATTTAATATCACAGTTATTTGGCTGCTTTTTAATTCATAATGATAACAGAAATCACCCAAATGGCCCTGATCAAAAGTTTATATAGCCTTGAATGTTTGTCCTTATTACAGACACACAAGGTGACACACAGGTGAAAATGGCAATTAGAGTTGAATTTCCCACACCTGTAGCTTTTTAAATTGCAATTAGTGTCTGAGTATAAAGGAACTGTCAAAAGACTTTCGTAACAAGGTCACAACAATAAGTGCTATGTTTGGAGAACACAATGTGAAGCATGGTGGTGGCTCACTGATGTTTTGGGGGAGTGTGAGCTCTAAAGGCACAGGGAATCTTTTGACATTTGATGGCAAGATGAATGCTGCATGTTATCAGAAAATACTGGCAGACAATTTGCTTGGACTTTGCAGCACAACAATGACCCTAAGCACAAGGCCAAGTTGACCCTCCAGTGGTCACAGCAAAAGCAGGTGAAGGTTCTGGAGTGGCCATCAAAGTCTCCAGACGTTAATATCATCGAGCCACTCTGGGGAGATCTCAATTTGCCATTCATGCAAGACTACCAAAGACTGCATGACCTGGAGGCATTTTGCCAAGATGAATGGGCAGCTACACCACCTGCAAGAAATCAGGGCCTCATTGACAACTATTACAAAAGACTATGCTGTCATTGATGATAAAGGGGGCAATACACAGTTTTAAGAACTAACGGAATGCAGACTTTCTAACAGGGGTCATTCCATTTTTTTCTTTGTTGCCATGTTTTGTTATGATTGTGCCATTTTGTTATGACCTACATTTGAATGTGAATCCCATTAGAAATAAAATATGTTTTGCCTGCTCAGTCATGTTCTCTTTACAGATTGTACAGGACATACAGCTACGTATGGCTACATGCCATACAGGGTCATATGTCTTGTGCTAATCAGTGACTTCTAGGGACTCCACCATAAAAGCCTGAATGCTGCAGAGGTGGTTCTCTGTCAGTCTAAAGAGAACCTCTGAAGCGCTATTAGAGGTCTTTGGGTTCTTGGTGGGTTCCCTGACAGGCTCATCTTACCTGGTGACTGGACAGATTACCAGTTTTAGAAAGTGTTTTTAGTTTCAAACTTCTTCCAATTCACATCGATGGAGCCCATTGTGCCCCTGGGAACCTATAGCAATTTTTCACACAATTGCACACAATTTTGGAGGTCTACAGAGAGCTTTTTGGACTTCAAGACTTGGATTTTGCTCTCACATGGCTGTGAGACCTTATATAGGCATGTGCCTTTATGAATCATGTCCAGTCATTGGAATTTGCCCAAAAGGGGACTCCAAAAAAGTTCTAGTGACATTTTGTCACAGATTATCAAAGGACACAGGATTCATCAGAGCACAAATTGTAGTGCCATGGCAATGGGTGTGAATACCTACACACTTGAGATATTCAGTTTTTAATTTTCAACAAATTGTCTGAAACATCAAAGAACATCCACAGCTGAAACAAAATGGAGAAAGTGATTGGATCTCACTGTATTTAGAAGGTGCTCTTAGTCAAGGCCACTGCAGCTACCAAGGAACTGCTTTGTGTCAGTGTTCATTGGCTGCTCCACTGTGTGGAGGAGGGTCTATCTTTTCCCATTCATTGTCTTCACATACGGAGACCTTCTTGACTTTACATCTGATTTGTGGCCTTAAATTAAGGGTGTGTCCTGACCTCGGCGTGTGTGGTGGTGTAGCTTCTCCCACAGGCCTGTGGGTCACCAAGTGTCAGTGTGCTCTGGTGCATCCGACGCCCACCCCTTAGGCCTAAAGCCTGGGCCTCGCCAAGAACCTGCTGCCCAGTCGGAGCCTTTCGAATATGGGTAATCCCGCTGCAGCCCACTGTCACCACGGATGTATTCCAGTTGTGAGACATATTACTGGCCAAACCCTGGAGCACAGCACACACATTCAGTCAATTGGGCGTGTTTCAAAAGCTCTCTACAGATACGTGGCAGACAACATTTCAGAGGGTTCCATTCATTTTCTGCAATCCAAAACAATAGATTGATTTCTGTAAATCCCCAAAACATGTCAAATGACATCCTGAATCTCTACTGGGACAAGCTATTTTGCTTTCCTTCAGTCCTTAAGACATTTTACAGTAAAGTTTTGCAGTATGACATAGGATTTATAATTCCAAATAATAAAAATGTTTTGGTGATCTTTTATAGCTACATATTTCATTAATTCTTTTTGGAGCCTACACACACACACACACTCAATGCCAACTATATGGCACCAAGACATCCATGATTTTGAGTATATAACATTAATGAGACCAAATTCTTAATAAAGCAAAATGTTGTAATGTGAAAATAATTTACTGCATGGCCTTATACACTTAACAAAATATTTTACTTTTTAATAATTTTCAGGTAAGGAGTACTTACCTCAGCTCCAACCAAGACTGAACCAAACACAAGTTGCAGTTCTGCTGTTGAACTTTGGTTGTTATGGATACAGCAAACAAGTCCAGCAACAGCACAGAAACACAAATACACATAAAGCTTTACAGAACTATTGCACCTCATTTAAACGGTGCTCTTAAAGCATTTACTTTACAAAGAAATGCCTTTTAAGTTGCTTAACATAAACAAAAGACAAAATCTACCAAATATAATACATTTTTTCTTAACTTGTTATAAACAGAAATAATAGTAGAACAGTGGACCTGAGAGACTAATAAGTTACAATCATATTATCCATGTTGACATCTACACCGTTATTGTCAGACAGGTGAGGTCACCAAGCTCAGTACAGCTTCAACAGGTAAACTAGCTAAGAAGACTTGTGATTTTAAATATCAAGTGTCACGATGCCACTAGTTAAAGGTAATTTGTTACTACAAATGTAATCACAGTCAGTCAACTGATCCAAATCCTGACAGTACATTAAGCAAATACGAGAAAAACTTTATTGTCCACCACATGACAGAAAATCATGTTAGTGCTCAAAAACGTAGAAACACAGAAACACATACAACCATGTAATCGACGTTGTGCAGTGAAGGCATGATCGATACCAAATGAAAGCAAGTCTGCCTGTTTAAAATGGTAATAACAGTAGGTAATAATGAGTCTTTGTATGGTTTCTTCTTCGCCAGAGGAGCCTTGAAGCGGCGGTCTGAGGTCAGGGGCTGGAATGAGGGGTGGAGGGGTTTGAGTTGTCCTGTCAGTTGGATGTGGCCTCATGGTTTGTGTGTGTAACGTGTTGAAAGTAGTGCCTGGGCTGTGCTGGTTATCTCGTTTGCTTGTTTGATGATTCTTGTAAGTTTTCTATCTGTATTTCCTGTGAGGAGGCTGTACCAGGATGCATTGATAAATGAGGACAGATTCACTAAGTGACTTGTATAGTTTTAGATGTTACAACCTTTCAGCTTCCCTTCAGGATTTTCTTGGGATTGGTAGCTTTTGCATCACTGTGATGTCTTTCATGTTTTAGTCGACATCTGCAGGGCGGACAGGATAACCCAGCATCTAAGCAGTGCTCTCCATTGTCATAGCAGTCTGACAGGAATGTTAATATTGTAGTTTCAGTTTGCGTGTGAAATCATTCAATTTGAATAAATTAGGGGCTAATCTATAGATTTCACATGTGGGAATTACTTCATGGCCAAATGGACATTGTTGGGATATTTTTTGTTAGCTCATGTATGATGGCAAAGCTTGATGTTGATTCTTTTTTTAAATGAACCTCCTGTTTTATTATTTGGTTTAGAGTTACCGCCAATCCATCTAGACTCTGATAGGTTAGTGTTACAGATGGGTACAGAGCGCCTCTATATCTCAACCAAGGCGGGCCATCTTTATTGTGAAGCCACCACTACAGTTACTAACACGCAACTACACTCAAACAGCAGTTGACGTCAGTGTCGGAGAACTTGACCATGTGGACGGAGCAGACAAAAATGTGTGTCCCCAAGCCAGTCTCCACAAGGTGCATTCCATTTACAATAAGGAAGGAATGTCCCCAAGCCAGTCTCCACAAGGTGCATTCCATTTACAATAAGGAAGGAATGTCCCCAAGCCAGTCTCCACAAGGTCCATTCCATTTACAATTTCAATTGAAATGAAGGTAAAGGAAATCCTGGAAGTTATGACACCAAGCATGGATGTGGTTTTACTCCCCTGGTATTTTATTGTATTCATCAAAACGTTTATTGATAATACCCTTAACTGCTTCATAGGACCTATATTTTAATGCGCTCCAGAATGAAGAGGTTCTCCTGCTTCTCCCTTCAAGGGCAGAGGTGTGAATGTTGCTCTGAGTTCCACTCTGGACAAGGTAGTTCTCCAAAACAACATCAGTGATTTGCCAGAGTAAGCCTGGACAAAGTCATTGTTAATGCTTTGACTGCCTGTGGATGGGTTCATTTGATTTATGTTATGTATTCTGAATGAATTGGCTTTATTGTAGAACATAATTTTGCTTGCAAGCACCTGACTAGAGTTTGACGGTGGCCAACAATTCATCCTTAACATGAACACATACCTTGTACACCACAGCCTCCTGAGAGAAAACGTTTCTTAAATCCAGGGTAAGATGTGATGATAAGACAGTTTGTAGGCATCATGAGACAAAACCGTTTAAAACGAAAGGTGTAATTACTCTCATTAGCTTGAAATGCGTATGTGAAATAGGTTTTGATATTCACCGTGCAGGACATCAATGTAGTATTTTCATAACTCTTGGGCTGAGAAACAAGTGCATTATGGGAATGTCCAGCACCAGCAGCTGATGCGCAGAAGGTTCAGGTGGGCATGGAACACCTTCCTCAGCCTGTTGGACATCTCACCAGAAGCTGAATTTAGCTGCCCGAAATGTCTACAGCATCCTAGGCATGATAGCAATTTTTTTCCCCTAATCATTTTTATGACTGCAGGCATTTTCGAAAATCACATTTGACTGTCAGTTCCTGTTCTTATACTACAGTTTATTTTAAAGGCTGTTGTCATGAAGGGGCATCACTGGGATACCACCAAAGATACTCAGACAAAAAATCTTGGTATATGTGGTGGTATCCCAGAAAATTATGGAGAGCGGAAAATAAGTTGTATAATTTGAGTCTTATTTTCCTCTAGTCTCCTCTGTAGGTTCCTGTAGCATGCCTTTAGTGTTGTTTAGCCTCAGTTATGTGCCACAAAATTCCAGTAAACATGGAAAACATTGAAAGCCATACCATGCTATGTGGAAAAAATTTATATGATAGACAAATCCGATTATTTGCTAATTACAAGAACGGCATCCTAATCTGTGACCAGGAAATAGGTGTCAACATGCTGCTCAGATGGATTTACCACAGAGGAATTCAACCAGATGAAGACATCTGAAGAAAAAGGTCACATTTCTCACATTTATTATTTACTACATAGAAATATTATCTAACTAATGTAATGTATGCTAGCTCTCTAGTTAACACGTAGCAGCTACAAATGAAGGATAAACATGTAATGATAGCAATTTTTCAGTTATTGATATGATCATTCGATTTTTACTGGGACAAGTTGAGGAGTTTGACATACCTTGTACTTTTACGAATAAAATCTTCACAGACTGCATTTTCATCAGGAAGCTGGCGAAAGCAGAGCGTGAGCTAAGAAACTAGCAACCATCTGCATCGCCTCGGTTCTGACGATTACTAGCGTTACTAAGCAATGAGTTGTAGAGCAGCGCGGTCGACGCTCTGCCTCCGGTCCAATTGACGGTGGCTTGGAGATCACTGTCACACTGACAGGTGCATTTACCTGCTGCAGGCAGCGTTTGAGGTACTGTGTTAAATTCAACAGAGTAAACGGGCAGACATTTGGGGTATTCTTTCAGCTTGTTCAACTGCTAGATATTCACATGCATTTTAAAACAGTTATAGTGGATACATTGAATGCGCTCGACACTCCGCTGCTTTGAAAGTGGAGGGGCAGTCATAACAATAACACTGGTCAGAAAGGTAGGCAGAGCGATGGAGACAGGCCACAAACTAACAGGTAAGATACTCAGAAGTATTCATTTAACGTGGTCTTATCTATCTGAAATGCTTTTCCTCTTAAAAAAAAATTCACACACAGTACAAATTACCAATGCTAATTAAGACTATTGCATGTTCAGAAATCAGTATTTTCTTCAAATCAAACTGGAATTGTCACGCTGGACGCCTTTGAGTCCTATCAACACCAGCAAGGCAATGGAACAGAAAGACAACATTGTTATATTTCCTACAACTTTGCTACAACTAGACTACCTCGCATTAATAAAATGTGTCAATGTCATTCCTACGATATTAGCGACTCGAGCATTTTACTATTTCCTGGAAGAGCTGACAACCGGTCAAAATAATTGTTTAAAAACTTTCTAGAGGTTACATGTTTGTGGGCGTTGATATGTTTGATTATCAACCAAATATCAAGGTATTAAGATGAGTAACTCCGGATTGTTATTTAGATTTGCACGTCTTTCAGACAGATTTTCCATACTGGGAAAACGATGATTTGTCCCTCCCAAATACATCTCTGTAAACATAACTATGTAATTTGAATAATATTGACAACCCACAACGAGAGCACATGATTATAGCACGCTGGTAACATATTTTTAAGTTTGAAAAGATTGCGACCGCCATCCATTGCCTAACAATGGTTCGGTCCTATCCTAAGCAGTGGCACATCATGCAGGTACTATAACTACACTGCGTGTGTAGGAATCTGAGGGAGTGTGGTTGGTGGTTGACTTTCTGTAATGACTTCAAACAAAGCATATGTCACACATTTCTTTACTACTACCCACCAAATACAATAGGACACATCTATAATCGTCACCAATCTTGATTTTTGCTGCATTGAATTACAGGGTGTTTGCTAGCGGTTAGCTGATGTTTGCTAGCTAGCTACACTAGTCGTTACCAGTGTTTGCAGCGGTTTGAAGTCGAGTCAACGATCAAAATTGATATTGAAAAAATCGTACGATCATTTCACCGACAGGGCTGGTGTTCATAAATATTATCTTTGTCATATCATTAAGATCAAACTCAGGTCTGGTCGGAGACCGAGTAAAGACACAAAAATAAGATAATGCTTGATTCGCAATAAGACCATCACTATCTTGAAAAACAACCATCGTAACAGCCTCAGAAAGAAAAAACACAATTATATTAATGATAATAGGGAATATTAAATAAGATGAAGAGGAAAAACACATACAAACGTACCACAATATTAAACATTGTATCACTACCGTATTCATGTGTAATAATAATATATTTAATTTGGAGGACGCCTTTTAAAACACTCAAGGGCATCGTCAAAATGTGCCTATGGTTCAAGCGAATTTGCCAACAGTGCAAATTAAATAAGCCTAAAATCTGGACAAAACAAACTGACCGGGTAAAGATAGACAAGGCCAAAAGATGTAGGCAATCCGTGGGGTCGTATGTAATATTTCCGACAGGGAGCAGCAGGCAAGCCCTTCAGTGTCCAATATATTAAAACATTTACATACACTGAAAACAATAACCAAAACAAATAGTTGCGGGAGTTAAAGTGCTTGGACCCTTTTTCCTCAGGTTTCCATGCGAGCAAACGGGTAACCACGAGTTACCAAATAGTGGGTGGAGTTTGTAACTAGGAGGCGTGGTCAACAGGTCGTTCGCCTCTATTACATCAAAGTTGACGTACAGCACTGACTGGGTATAAATAGGGGCAGCTCCGCTATTTAGCCATTATTATTCAGTTACACGTGCAACGCAGATACATTGTAGCCATCGACGTTTATTATGGAGAAGCATAAGGTAAGTCTATATATACATAATGCTATAACAGGTAGAAGAATACCAATGCAGCATTAATTCTGGTTAGGCGATAATCTAGTTAATTCCCTCATGTCTTCTATCTTTCTCAAAACATGTTGATTGAGTAATCTAGAAGGACCTGTCCTCCAACATTCTCTTTAATTACCTGGTTGTATTTGCTTCTAAGGGTCCCTTTTCCTTCTATGATTTGCCACCTACGTCCTCACCTTCTTTCCTAACTACCTTCGCCCCTATCCTATCATTAACAGTAAGCTAAATGTAGGCTCTGTGTTGTTTGTAGAGCTGTTTGTGTGTAATGGTGGTGAAATGTACAACCTGTAGTGTGTTTCTGTGTCTGGAGTTAAACAAGGCCTTCAGAAGGCAAGCTAACAAAGACTGAAATGCCTTGAACGTTTGCTTTTCTCA
>JACXGJ010015391.1:0-13564 GCA_016801105.1 Esox niger | reverse complement strand
AGTAGTCCAGTATATAGGGAGTTAGGGACACAGTAATCCAGTATATAGGGAGTTAGGGACACAGTAGTCCAGTATATAGGGAGTTAGGGACAAAGTAGTCCAGTATATAGGGAGTTAGGGACACAGTAGTCCAGTATATAGGGAGTTAGGGACAAAGTAGTCCAGTATATAGGGAGTTAGGGACACAGTAGTCCAGTATATAGGGAGTTAGGGACAAAGTAGTCCAGTATATAGGGAGTTAGGGACACAGTAGTCCAGTATATAGGGAGTTAGGTACACAGTAGTCCAGTATATAGGGAGTTAGGGACACAGTAGTCCAGTATATAGGGAGTTAGGGACACAGTAGTCCAGTATATAGGGAGTTAGGGACACAGTAGTCCAGTATATAGGGAGTTAGGGACAAAGTAGTCCAGTATATAGGGAGTTAGGGACACAGTAGTCCAGTATATAGGGAGTTAGGGACACAGTAGTCCAGTATATAGGGAGTTAGGGACACAGTAAAATACATTTCCTGAGCTCACCTGTGACACCTGAGTGGCCTCCTCCAAGAACCCCCTCATCTCCTCATCACCGTACGCCACGTTCATTGCGGAGCCACTGGCAGATAGAGGGAGACGGAACAGGAATAATCGGACACTCATCTGGAACGTTATAGGATTCTCTGCTGGGTTCTGATATCCCCCAGATGCATTGTTATCATTATAGAGGAAGTAAGGTGGAAAAACAGCCAACCAAAGTAGAGAAAGAGATGTAGGTCAGCAAACACTCCAGGCTCTGCACAATGAGTTCGCTTTCAGAGCTCAGTCATTAAAAAATGCATATATGGGGTATTTATGTTTTTCTTCTTTTGGCCAGCTAGTTGGCCATGCACCTGCTCCTGGAGGCGGCCAGGGGGAGAGGGGATTGCCTAAATCCCAAATGACAGTCTACTCCCTACATAATAAACTATTTACTACCTGAGATGATCTAAAAATAAGGGTTGTATAAAGGAAATAGGGTTCCATTTGGGAAGCAACCCTGTGCTACAGGGACAAGGTAGGGTCAGGCAAAGTCACAACCAGTGGGAAATGAACACCGGCCATCAGCCAAATGCTGCTAGATTTGGACACTGGCTGGTAAAATGTCTCAGCAGAATTAAACAAGCTAAATAAAATAAGTCTGTGTTATCGTGTGTATGTGCACTGTGACATGGGGATCAATCAGCCACTGTGCCTGGTTACCAAACATGGAGTTCCCACCCTGACTGGTAACACCTGCCGGCCCGGGTGCAAAAAGGCCCACATATGGCCAATCAGCTGGACACATATTGGAAAATCTCCTCAGTCAGGCCGTTTGAGAGAGAAGAGGAGACTCCACCTCCATGTCTACAAACCACCAAGGCAGTAAATACCTTCAGATCTGAAGAGAAGATCCCAGTCCATGGAGGGCTGCTAGCCAACGAAGACAAGAGGCAGCAGTCTAACTGCCCAACTGTCTAACACAGCGGTCTGATGCTGCTCTTCTGCAAACGCAACCTACTGTCCGTGCGTGTGCGTGTGCACATGTCCTAAGAGGTTTAGACTCAAATACAGAAATATACTACCCGATGTTTACAATACTCTTAAAACCAACGCCTGCTGTCGCTGAATTATGCGCAACTGAGCAATCCAAGCCTAATTCAATACTATTCTGTTAACACGCACTGCTACCACTAATATGCTGTGTTTTTCCGAGGCTGGATCTTTTCATTCTGGTAATTAAGCATCATCTTTTTTCCTAGGCTAATCAGTCTCTAGCTGCTTCTTACACGAACAATCCTTTTCAAATATTATTTAGCGTTTCTTCATACTTACTGTCATATTTACTTATTCTTCTGAGGGTCTCAATTACCGTAAAATGTATTTTTCGAAAGTCATGATACTACCGGAGCCACTGTGTTACTGTGGACATGCTGTCAAGGGCGACCAGACCTCAGTACTCTTAATGACCTCTGTTGTTTTCTAATGACTGGTTTGAAATGGAACGGACCTCAGTGTGTGGGTATGATTGTCCTCTCCCCAACACCTACCTGAGAACATAAGAGGGGCGCAGGAGGCAAGGGTAGCCCACTTTATTGGCAAACGCATAGGCATCTTCCTAAAACACACAAATCAGAGAAGATGAGGGACCAGACTTGGGGTCCAATTAAAATGCATTGTATGTGTTTAGCATCAGCTGATACCAGCCACCTGTCATCGGTCTCCCTGTCCAATCCCTGTCCAAACCCTAATTCAATACGTTTTTCTCTCACTATGACACTGTCCATCTCTCTCTAACACTGTCTCTGCTCGGGCAAGGAGAACGGTAACCAGTTCAGATCCAAGGAAGTCAGAGACCCTCTTGCTCACTTGCAGCATTTTGACGGCCAAAATCATATAAACCAGGGGTGTCAAACCGGCTCCACAGAGAGCTGAGTGTCTGCAGATTTTTGGTTTTCCTATAAATTGGTCCCCAGTTCAGACCTAAACCACCAGGTGAGGGTAGAAACTAACTAATTAGTGACCTAATTAATCAATCAAGGCGGTAGGCAAAAAACAACATAGAATATATAAGAATGTATTTTCCGCTGTCAGTCTGTGTGCCAATGTTGTTCATTCTAACATGGCCATGTCTTTGGTAACCCTACGGGTATAGCCATGTCCAAGGCCAGGGAGCCAATCCCCGCATCTCCCTGTACCCAGGAGACAGGAACAGAGCAACACTAATGGAGCAGATGGTCAGACATGTTTTAGCACTTCACTCTCTGTCCACACGTCTCAGAAGCTTGGATCCTTACGGGCCAGTTAGTGTGTTTGTCTCACCAGTGAGCTAAGAGCCTTCCACGGAGCCTGGTCAACCTCCAGTTCATCCAGAATGGCGGAGAACACTGATCTCTCCTCAGCTCTGTCGATCTGCAGGGGGCTGGTTCCTAAGATGTTGACCCCGTTCAGGTGCAGAGGCATGGCCAGGTTATTGGGGATCTGTCCCCCCACAGACACGATGCTGCCTGTACAGCCCTGGACACGCAGGAGATAAGGGTTATTCAGTTTACAGCATCACTTGCATCCATAGACAGAGACGGTTTATATTTCATGCAATTCTTCAATTGCCTCGAAAAATTTGAAGGCAAACTATTAGTTGTTCATTGGCTATTGGGTTCTTGTTAAGAAATTATTTGCCTGTAAAAAGCTTTCATATATTTCATTAAATCATAATTAAATCAGGTCAATTATTGAGAACACATTCACTTTTACAAGGAACAACCAGAAAGGTCCAGAGAGGTTTCATGGTAAATTTCAACATGGCAGATCGCCCGGAGAGAGGAGAGATGACGACAGCGATATCTCCCTGAATCAACAACCAGGCTGATCTCATCTCCACTTTAACTGGATTATATTCCTCTGGAGGCAAAAGTCAATCTGTGTGTCCCAAACAACACCACAGTTTTTTTTGTGCAGTAATATGTACACTACTTTTGAACAAGGCCCATGTGACAGCGGTCAAAATCAGTGCACTATACAGAGAATAGGGTGTCACACTGGATGCGACCGGTGGGTACAGTCGCTCACTGAAACAGGCTACGCTTTGGATTAACGCTCAGAGCACGTTCTTCTCAGGGCTCCAGTACAGTTGGGCTATGAACTGAGCCGGCATCGCCACCACTGAAGACAGACACAAATGGACACCTATTCCCCATGGACTCTGGTCATCTTGGAGAAGAAGCCACTGTTTGTTTTGATAGCACTTTAAAATCTAAAACTTCTTCAATATAATGAGGCTTCGGAAAAAAAGACCAAAAAGAAGAACTTTCTACTGCGTCAACATAACTGTGCCATCATTAAGAGAACTTGACAATTCCTTCTTTTATCTCACTGCTTGGAGGGAGACAGAGAGCGAGGGAGAGAGAGAGACGGAAAGGCAGAAAGAGATAGAGGGGGGTGGGGGGAAGCTCTTGGCGTCTTATAACAGCAGGCATTTGAGAAGTGAAGCAGGAATGCTTGCGTAACCAGTTTTAGGGAATAAATGGTAAACAGATTAATTGAATAGCGCGGAAGTCTGAAAATGTTTCCTTCGTGGAAGAGTGGAGTCAATGTGAGATGTGAATTCATTTCATTGCCCTGTGTGTTTGTGTGTTCCACATCTGTGTGTACATGTAGGGACACAAAGTCCCCACAATGATAGCAAAGCAAAAAGTGGTCAAAAAAAGAATTCTGGTGTGTTTTTAGAATATGAGCTACTTTAAGGTTCAGGCAATAACAATTAGGCACTAGGGTTAGGTATACATTAGGCATACGATTAGGTTATTGAGGTTAAGGGCTAAAAACGTGTATTTCTAGGCTAGGGTTTAGGTCCTTACAAGGAAAGAAAAACAAGCGTGTGTGCGTGTGTGTGTATGTGTGTGTGGGTGCGCATCAGTATGAGAACAGAATTCACTACCCTGGGCTAGAGAATATATAACAGGGTCTAGAACACTTCCATGAAAACTAACTTGTTAATAAACTCATTTGTTAGGCATCATAATCTCATTAAAACACAGCCAAAGCTTACTCATTTGGTACTGTAATACTAAATATTAACACAAACACAATCAGAAACCGTGTTCATTAGGCCTTGTTAATATTCATTTAAGTTTCTCATTTCTGGCTGCATGTGTGCAGGTAATAGGGCACAATTTGGGATGCACTTTGTATGTTCGTTTAATCAATAAAATGTTGAAATGTTCACGACTGAAACAGGGTTGGACTGTGGCCTTGATCTACAGGCAACGGTGTCGAGCTGCGTTGACCTCTCGACGATATATGTGCGTTGACCCTTCACCTCTTGTTGTGTGATGTCCAGGATGCGTTCCAGGGTCAGCTCCTCAAAATACAGGCGGTCACACTCGTCAAAATCCGTGCTGACCGTCTCTGGGTTGTGGTTGACCACCACCGTGCGCCGGCCCATCTGACGCAGGGCTCGGATACTGGACACTGCACACCAGTCAAACTCCACACTACTCCCAATGTGATAGGGACCGCAGCCCAGCACCATGACACCCTGGTCTTTGAACTCCAGGTCGTGCTCCTGGTGAAAGGGTAACAGTGCCATGGGAGTATGTTAGTGTCACTAAATATATGCAATAAAAAGTGTATTGTAGTATAACCCACCGCACAGATCAACACAATGCTTGTAAAAAACAACCACACTGAGGGCACCGTGCCAACATTTGGTTCATCCAGTTAGAGTTAAAAGCCTTGCTCAGGGACAAAACCATAGATGTTCCCATTGCTAGCTGTTTGACCAGAATTTGACCAGTAATTGTACTAAAATGTAACTACATTTTATTTGAGGAGATATTTATTTACTAGAAATAAGTGAAACAATCTGGCAGTGGAACAAGACAATGAGTTGATATTCAAGGCATATTTTCTAAAACCAATAGGCACCATCTAATACAACTTCTGCTGGTTAAGGAAAATGTACCTTACTTTAAGGCTGGTTAGATTTTTTTTACCTGAAAACAAGATAAAGATTCTTGATAAGGCATATTTTTTACAGTGGGGAAGATGGCTAGATTGAATCCCAGAGACGGAGAGGTTCAAAATATTTTGTTCCGCCCCTAAGCTAGAGATTTAACTTTAATTGCTTCCTAGGTTAATGATCTAAATAAGAATTTGTTCACTTTACGAGGAAAAAAGCAGCGTAACAGGTTTGTTTCCCAGAAAAGTTAAGCCTAGTCCTGGACTAATGCAAGTTCAATGTAGGGCCGGTTTCACGGAAACAGATTAAGCCGATTCCTGGACAAATGAATCAATAGTTCTTTTTAAGAAGGTTGATTGAGATTTCTCAGCCCGCTAGACTTCAAACTGAAAAAGCTTTTTAGTTCTGGATTCGTGTGTGTTTGGTGAAACATCCCGGTCAATTCACAGAAAAGCAGAAGAACCACTCACATGTCCATGGTAAGTGCAGTACAGGTAGTTAGTGACAGCAGGGTACTCTGCAGCCAGGGTGTCAATCTGAACAGAGAAAATACACACTCACTCTCTCATTCAGCTCTCCTACCATCTCAGAGCTTGGTCTAGTGAGACCGGTTGCCAAGCCAAACCTAAATCCACAGAGGTAAAGGACATTCACTGGAAGATGTTGACACATTAGTGCAGGAAGGTGGTAGGCTGCATGTGTAGGACACTGTGATGTCTGACAGGGTGTGTTTTCTGATTAGAGTTGTATGGTGGAGATGCATAAATGCTCTGCAAACTGCCAGAAAATCTCTTTGTGGTGTTAAAAGTGGACTGTAAATGCTGCCTCTGGGTCAGATCCTGGACACCATGCAACATGAAGATGATGGACAATCTTACCGTGAAGTTCCCTTCAGCTACACTGAGAGGCACCGGGGGTTTACCTAATAACCTGCGCATCCTGCTCAACACACAGCAAATATAACAGGAATAGGGCGCTGATTGGCAGAGATACTGACAAATGACCCCAGAAGTGGCTGCTCACCTGTTTGACCCAGGGTTTAATGTTCTGACCCAGCCGCAGTGTCCTGGCCTCCCCCTCACTGAAACCCAAGGCCTGGCCTACCTGGCGGTCTGAAAAGCCATCCTGTTTAGCCTTTAGCAGCAGGCCTTGAGGAACTGTGGAACTGCGAAGGGAAACCAACAGTCATAGATTTAGCGTGAGTGTGTGTGTGAGAGAGAGTGTGTGTGTGTGTTTTAATGTGTCTTACTGAGAAACCAACAGAGGTCAAACTATTGAGGTCAGACATGGCTGGCTTTTTTAGGGGTGAGCAAGAGAGCTACTCAATAAGACATGCATAAACGATCCCAGAGCCCCTCTCACTGCACAGGTCAGTGAGTGCAACTGTTTAAGAACATATTTTAAATCAATACACATCTGTGAGAAGGCTGTGAGTGTCGACCCAATCAGATAGCAAAAAACGCATGCTTTTCCTTATGCTCACGGCTGAATTATTGGAAGAGCTCACAGCACAACCATATAGAAAATATACCCACATGGAAAATATAACCATGTAAAATATTTTACCATGTATAAAATATAACCATATGTAAAATGTAAATGAATTGATAATATATCCATGTGGAAATTAACCAAATAGAAAGCATCAACAATGGTTTAATCTCCACTGCTGTGTATCTTACTTAGAAAGGACAAAATAGAAGACTGAATAAATCACAAGTAATGCTTGAGAATGTACAATGTCCAAGATTATCTTCTGACTTGGCCATAGTATATATTAGGAATCCATAGACCAGGCCTTAGAAATACCTGACCTGATGTCTCCTGGCTCTCACTGCCCACAGCCCACCTGGTCGTCCCTGACCTGATGTCTCCTGGCTCTCACTGCCCACAGCCCACCTGGTCGTCCCTGACCTGATGTCTCCTGGCTCTCACTGCCCACAGCCCACCTGGTCATCCCTGACCTGATGTCTCCTGGCTCTCACTGCCCACAGCCCACCTGGTCATCCCTGACCTGATGTCTCCTGGCTCTCACTGCCCACAGCCCACCTAGTCGTCCCTGACCTGATGTCTCCTGGCTCTCACTGCCCACAGCCCACCTGGTCGTCCCTGACCTGATGTCTCCTGGCTCTCACTGCCCACAGCCCACCTGGTCATCCCTGTCCTTGTCCACCTGGTTGTACAGCTGATCTGGATTCTGCCTGAATACTCTGGAGACAGCCCACCTGAATTTATTGACCCACTGGTCATCTGAATAAGCAAAAAATACTGCTGTGGCCCAAACATTTTTATAATCTTCCCCCACCACAGCCAGAAGATTACTGGGAACTCCTCAGAGGAGTCTGGCACCCCTCTAGTATTTTCCCTTGATTTTGATGCAAAAGGAGAGCTTTGTCCCAGCCACAGGGCATCATTACTTGTTATTGCTGTCACTTTGAGATTTTAGGCTGGTTATCTGTATCTGCCGCTTTGTTACAAATGATGATAGAAATCTTTATAAAATGCATTTGATTGAAAGTTGACTGAAAGGAGTAATAGGTTAGTGGATGTCCTACTAGAGAGCATCAGGAAGACATCCACATTGGATGGACAGTCCCTGTAAAACCATGATAGTCCATGTGGATTAAGATTATATTATCAGTTTTAATTTGCGCATTTCCCCTCCCTTGCCTAAAGTCTGTGACTCTATTTTGTTAAGGTGGCGATATGAATAGGTTGAAAGCAGGCTACCATGCAATTGGCTGTAAAATAAATAAAAAAATCGACTCCTGGGTACCTGGATTCCTCTCAATCTGTGGTTTCTCCACGACATCCACAAGCTGTTGTTTCCACTGAAAGACTAGTCAAGCCAAGTGGGCAGGGCTCAGCACAGAGGGTGGCCTGACATTTGGTGTGTTATAGCTTGTTTCTATTAAGAAGATCCTAAAATTAGAAGGGAGCTGTTGTGATTACTCTATTTGCCCAGAACCTCTTTTAAATAACAAAATGCGAAACAAAACCAATAATAACTTAGAAACGGAACACCGTATTTTGCTCAGAATGTAATTAATGAGAGAGAATCAGCAAAATGTTGGTCAATTTCTAACTTGCTCCACGGGCCTCCACTGCCTCCTGTTCTCCTCACCCTAGAGTGGAGATGAAGACCGGCTGCTTTACATTCTTAGATCAGGGGGACCGTCAGGAACCACGTCAAGCTGTGGTCTTGGTTTAACTATGTCCTTATACCACCACCTAGTGGTGAAGGTGTTCACTGCATCTATTTCTATTTATTTCATTACTGATGTGGCCGTAACCGCGTGTGTGTGTGTGTGTGTGAGCGGACGTGTGTGTGTGTGTGTGTGTGTGTGTGAGCGGACACGTGTGTGTGTGTGTGTACGTGTTTATGTGCATATGCGTCCCTACCTGGTGAACTGGCTGAGGTGCTTCTCCAGCTCTGTGATTCGGCGTAGCTTGTGTAGGAACCACTTGTCTATGGCAGTGAGATGGTGGATCTGGTCCACAGTCACACCGCTGTTAAGTGCCTGGAGGGAAACCAAACCATACACCTTCACTCCACTCAACCCTCTCACATATGATAACATGCACACATCCTGTGAATTAAAATTCAATTAAATGCTTGCCCGCCAACCCGCACACACGCACAAACCAATACTCAGGACAACATCACTCAAAGATACACGTTCAAGATAAAATATTTAAGTTTGTACCAACATCTGTGCGTTCACGTGAACAATTAGCTACCACCTGCGGTTGAAAACCAGTCAATCATTCATTAATAAGTTTGATAACTGAAATACATTTCATAAAGCATTATGATAAAAACAAAGCAGACGATAAGGGAAAAGGTTGATATTTGTTGTGTGATGGACTAATCAGACATTGTTGGGTGGAGTTGTTCTCATAGAGAGAAGAATGCAGTGTAATTGTGAGCAGTGTGTCTGGTGCTGTGTCGTCTGAATATAAAGCAGGGCCCAATGAGCCGTGACGGGCCCAGCTCCAACACACACACACACACACGCACGCACAGCACCCTCCAGAGCTGCTATTAGGCTACAGTATGCGTGGGGCACTGGTGCCTATCAACCATGTGTGACACACAGGTATAACCTGTCTGTCTGCCGCCTGCTGGTCTGTCTGCCTGTTATAGAAGAAATATCCAGCTATGAATTAAATTAGGCACGAATGGCAAAAAAACATAACAGACTGACACCCAGAGCGTCTGCTCTTTAAACAGTGCCACGCGGCTCGGCCGCCAGGCTAACCTTGAGTGTTGTTGGATGTCTCATAACATTTTATGATTTGGCCCATTACTTCTCAATACATCCGACTAACATTAACAATTTCATTGGGCGTTCAAGGAAGGAATCCAGTGTGGTGACACTGTGTGATGTGGTGATTGTGTCCTGCGGGATCAGGTTGGTAAGACTTAGCATGCTAAACATCAGGCTGTTGCACAAACCTTACAGACACTATGGGCTGGAGCACTGTCTCTCAGTCACACTTTTCGGAGCCAGGGAATGTTTTACTATGTTTGGTTTCGGCAGTTCATGATTGAACAAACCAAGTCTTGGGTCCTGATAGGTTACCTTCTAAACGGCCAACTTTTGGTAACAGAGTTCAAGCACATTTCCCGCAATTCCACACGTTTTGCCACGAGTCAGAAAGAGAACTTCACAGTTTCAAAGCTTTACAATGAATGCATTTTCCCATTCTGGGGAAAACAACCAATATTCCACTAAACACATGACTGAGTACTGTGGATACGAACACCTCAGAGCCTCACAGGACGCTGAACAGAACATCTAACTGGATCCACTATTTCAAGAGAGTCCAGAGCCTGGCTGAAGCATTCAAGGCTTATGACATGAATCCTGAGGCATGATGGGACGGATTGGTGCTCTCTACCTTGGCGAGGGAGAAGATCCGTGTGCTGGAAGGCACTGCCAGCTCCTGTTGCAGGTCCTGCTGTGCAGACCAGGCCCTGTTTAGGGGCAGGCGGGGAACAAAGCCGTCCACAGAGGGGTGGCACATCCTCAGGGCCTTCTGCATGCTCTCCTCGAACGTACGACCCACCGCCATCACCTGGGAGGACAGAGGAAGAGACAGGTTCAAACACAGAGGGCTGGTTAAATACAGAGACTGGTTTAATTCACAGCCGTCTCAATCACTCTACATACCTGCTAAACTAGTACATCCGCCAAACTAGTCCACCTGGTAAACTGACCAGAAGTATATAAAGAACAAGTAGGTCATCCCTAGTTCCCAAAGCAGCCCCTAGCCCCTAACCCACTAGGCAGCCTCGCAGCTTAGAGAATAAGGTATGTAAGAAGCCGTGGTGGTAGCAGAACCTTGCACCCTTGGACGCGGCGCGTGTGGATCCCGTACCTCTCCAACGCTCTTCATGGAGCTCCCGATCTCCCGGGACATTCCTTGGAAGCGATCGAGATCCCAGCGAGGGATTTTAGTAACGATGTAATCCATGCTGGGCTCGAAACAGGCCGTGGTTTTCTCCGACACGGCATTCTTGATCTCCGGGAGAGGAATGCCCAACGCTAGCTTGGCTGCCACAAACGCCAGTGGGTACCTTGAGGGACCGAGGGGGGGCTCAGTTAAAAGTCATGCCCTTTGGAGGGATTAGGGGGCCATTTATGAGGCAGGCCAAGCGTCTTACCCAGTGGCCTTGGATGCGAGGGCGGAGCTGCGCGAGAGCCGAGCGTTGACCTCGATGATGCAGTATTCAAGAGAGGCAGGGTGCAGGGCGTACTGAATGTTGCACTCTCCCACGATTCCCAGATGACGCACCACCTTGATGGCCGTTTCACGCAGCATGTGGTACTCCTCATTGGATAATGTCTGACTGGGAGCTACCACGATAGAGTCCCCTGGAGGGATAGAACGGACAGACCTATCAGAGGACAAGAGTCAACAGGAAGGTAAAGCGTGTGTGCGTATGTACGTGTGTCGCGGGAATGGGGGGATACCTGTGTGTATGCCGAGGGGGTCAAAGTTCTCCATGTTACAGACAGTGACACAATTGTCAGCGATGTCCCTAACCACCTCATATTCCACCTCCTTCCAGCCCATCAGAGACTTTTCCACCAGGATCTGACTGCTCATCGCCAGAGCCTACGGAGAACACACAGACACACAGGCATACACACACATTGTTTATGACCAGGGCAATTTAGACTTGGAACAAAAAGAAAGAAACCCATTTGAAACAAAGCGGAACAGAAAAGTACTTCCGAAAGATCTAATACTTCCATTTTACGTTCTTCAAGAGCTTCGTTTTACTTCTGTTTTACGTTCTTTCTCTTTTGTGTTTTTGAAACTATTTATTATGATGTAACCCACTGAACACAACCAATCAGTCATGATACAGACATGCTAATGATAATGAATGGATCCTTTAGCTACTTAGGGCACTGAGTAGACAGTTAGCCATCTCAAGGCACATACTAGTCACAAAGACCTATGTCCAAGAGGCCTGAACGGCCCGACTGGAAACCTGACAAACAACATCACCCTGCTGATCGTGGACACACCTTCAGAGCGGTCTCTTCCAGCCTGTCCTGGTTGGCACACAGACCTGAGCCCAGTCCCCCCAGGGCATAGGCAGAACGAAGCATGACGGGGTAGCCGATCTGATCCGCTGCCTTCAGGGCATCTGCCACCTACAGGACACATTATGTCATTACGCCGAGTGACCCCAGAACAGCGTGTCATAGACTCGGTCCAGCTGCCTCACCGTCTCGACCGCAAAGCTAGGAGCGATCTTCTCCTTGATCTCGTTGAGTTTGTCAGCAAACAGCTGTCTGTCCTCGGTAGCCATGATGGACTCTACAGGGGTCCCCAACACCTTCACCCCATACTCCTGTAGCACCCCACTCCGGAACAGCTCCACACCTAGACACACAAAATACATCTGTTTATGAGAATGTGGTGCCTTGATGTGGAACAGAAATGCAATAACCTAACAACTGTAATATCATGTTGTGATACATATCTGAAAATATGCAATCACATGGAAAAAAAAGAAAGTAACTAGAGAAAACGAACATAGGTTTATTAAACATGAAGACATAAACGTAGATGTTTATGAAATGCCTGATATGCATGGACCGCTGCCATACTGTGAAGACATATTTGATTGACATCACTTGAATTGCATAGCTGGAATTGTGTCTCATCCCAACCCTGGACATCTACAGCGGTATATTTAGAAAATGGAAGAAGACTGACCCGTCCAACCTGTCCCTGTTCATCCCCTTGGCTATGACCCGTCCAACCTGTCCCTGTTCATCCCCTTGGCTATGACCCGTCCAACCTGTCCCTGTTCATCCCCTTGGCTATGACCCGTCCAACCTGTCCCTGTTCATCCCCTTGGCTATGACCCGTCCAACCTGTCCCTGTTCATCCCCTTGGCAATGACCCGTCCAATCTGTCCCTGTTCATCCCCTTGGCATATGAAGCAGCTCAGTTTTCTGTTAGTGTCAAAGTGCCAGATTTGAGTGCATTGCACTCTATACAATTCTTTTTTTGCCCTTTCGCACAGCCCTACAGCAGACCAATCTGTTATTTGTGTTTATGACATGATTTAAGGGGAAAGTATTTTGGCCAACTAACATTTCTTGTGGTTGGTAGATGTTTTTATTTATCTACCACAGTTGCTGTCAGACCTAAAAATGTCTTCTGTAGTGGTGCCGCTCTACTGCTCTTCAGTTTCACACATGCACACGCACGTGCACGCACACACACAGACACACACACGCACGCAAAGAGTAGGATGCTTGAGACAGGGTTGAGCTTAGAAATGTCAGTCAATTATACACTCTCAGTCACTTAGCCACTACAGGTATCACAGGTACTTCCTGGAATAATTATTCTACTGTGATTGGTTGTTTTCTATTTTAAAAAGTGTTTTTCGAGGTCTGAAGATCCCTAATTGGTTATTTTGCTTGATGGCCTTAGTACCTTGGATGTTGGCCGTAGTGCCCAGGCAAAATAGGCTCCCCTTATGGTCTAGTGGCCTTGCCCCTTAAGTCACAAGATGAGCTTGCACGCACGCACGCGCACACGCGCACACACACACACACACACACACACA
>JACXGJ010015390.1:0-13566 GCA_016801105.1 Esox niger | reverse complement strand
AGAGGGATGGAGGGTGAAGACAGAGGGATGGGGGGTGAAGACAGAGGGATGGGGGGTGAAGACAGAGGGATGGGGGGGGTGAAGCATTGGCATGGGATGGAGGCGATAGTAACATTTAAGGGAACAAGATGACTTGTGACTCAAGTTAAATGCTGAAATGGCTTTTTCTCTCTAACAAACATATCACCCCTCGTCTTTTTTCAAGTAAAAACAACTCTACCAAAATAAAAAGAGATGCATGAAACAGTCATATTGCCTTGTGATTTCAAGGAGGGACTTGGGTACATGGAAAATATCCCACATTAGCGCAGCAGACTGTGAATCTCTTTATCTTTCTCAATCATGCTTTCCCCTTCAACATGCTGCTGTGAAAGACAGAAAACAATCTTGAATGACATTTTGGGTCTTCTGAATGAACAGAAGAGAAGTGAAAATTGTGGAAAAAGTCCTAGTCACACACTATACTTCCTCTCCAGAGACCCACATGTATGAGGAAGAAGAGAGCATTGTGGGTGTTTGTGGTCTTTCCATCTCATACGAACTGTGGCTTTGAAGGAGATCCCACATGATCAGAGCTGACAGTCAGAGACGGATAGAGGGAGAGAGAAAGAGAGAGACAGGGTGTGGGCACTACATATGGGTACAGCAAAAACAAAGGACCACAAGTTGCCATCTCAACACATGAAATCTGAGGGAAAAATCCAAAGCTGTGTAGACAACAATTATTATTGCTACCTCTAATATCCATTCTGAGTAATATTAAAAGCATTTGCACTTGCATTTGGTTGGAAGACTTTTAGGTACAACACAGATATTAACATCAAGCATTTACTTCTCAACATTGTGTAGCGACTGATTCTTGAGGACTAGGCATAAATGCCACCTAGTGGAGGGTTGTACACATTCTACCATTACCGTTGCATCAGTCAGGAGATAAGTTAGAAACAAAGTCCTGTAGGCAGCGGCTTGGGAGGGGTGGAGGGTATGTAATGAAGGAACTGGAAAATGTTAGTTCTATGTTTATTTACATATTCAATCATTCTTCATTATTTAGTACATGTCAACCTATATACTTATTTTTGGTCCGAGTAGGCAATCATTGGAATGTTAATGGTTTCGAGATGTTTCGCTAAGCTGTGAATGCAGTGACAAAAAAGTTTGCTTGTTAATGTCAAGCTAGCTTGCTTCTTGAGATAACACCACTGTCTTATGAGATGGCCCCAGAACAAATTGGAATGCATCCCTAATTGATAAGGGGTCAACTTTTATCATTAAAAAGCCACGTGTGTTGGAAATTCACCATTAATTGCCATTTTCACTTGTGCGTGTCACCTTGCGTGTCTGTGACAAGGTCAAACAAAGGGTATGTCAACTTTTGATCAGGGCCATTTGGGTGATTTCTGTTATCATTATGATTTCAAAAAGACCCAAACAACTGTGTGATAATAAATGATATATAAACTCTCTCTCCTGTGAAAGATGGAGGGTATGTAAACCCTCTTTCCTGTGAGAGATGGAGGGTATAAAAACCCTCTCTCCTGTGAGAGATGGAGGATAGATAAACTCTCTCTCCTGTGAGAGATGGAGGGTATGAAAACCCTATGTCCTGTGAGAGATGGAGGGTATGAAAACCCTATGTCCTGTGAGAGATGAGGGTATGTAAACCATCTTGTATGAGAGACGGAGGGTATGTAAACCATCTTGTATGAGAGACGGAGGGTATGTAAACCATCTTGTATGAGAGACGGAGGGTATGTAAACCATCTTGTATGAGAGACGGAGGGTATGTAAACCATCCCTCCAGTGTGAGATGGGGGTGTGTAACCCTTTTCTCTGGAGGCAAACCGCCTTGCATCTCTGGTTGGCAGATGGTGTCATCACTGACACCTGAGGGACGTTTCCAGAGCCCAGGCCTGTTTAAGGGAGCCCAGAGGGATGAAAAGCAACTCAAGAAGATTGGTCTTACAGCAGCACTTATCATATTGTATGACCAATCTGTAGCACTTTGAGAATGGAGGTGTAGGAATGATGAAACACCCCCAAAGATCTCTCACACACACACAAACACACACACACACACATACACACACACAAGGACACAAACAGTGTGCACATAGCCTCCAACCCCTTCTTCTGTTTAAAAAGGCTGTGCACTAATCTTATCTCTCATTCACACTCCTGCTGCTGATAACAAGACAAATTGATTTCATAAATCACCCGGGGAACAAATTGTCTGTTATGAGCTGGGGAGATGCCATTTTTCAAAATCCACTGAGAAGAATTCTGTACAACAAGCTTTTTATCAAGCCATCTATCAAATTTATCGTCCAGCTTCCTGTGAAAAGATATACTACACAACAGCCTAATAAAGCATGGGATCTCCTTAACAACTGTGGCACACATGGCACAAATTAGCCTTCTGTTTTGCCCAGAGAGTAATTGTAAGTGTAATGGAGGAAGAGCAAACATAATCTGGACAACGTGTGCATCAATCTTGCAGTAGCAGACAAACCCGACCACACTCTCCTCATCGGGCTGAAGCAGAGATCTGGGATGTGGAGAGAATCACATCAAACCAACCAATGACTAACGGTTCACCATTTTTACATTTTCAGATTTTTCAGCTCTTCTCAGGACAACAATTCTATTTTATAAATTCTTTATTCTAATATATTGAGGTACTGGATTTTTTATTTCCATGAGCTGTAAGCAGTTATCATCAAGATTAAAACAAAACATGCTTGAAATGTTTCACTTTATGCATAATGAATCTAGAACATGTGAAGTTGTCACTTCTTGATTTGGAAAAAAACTACTTTTCCACGAGATTCAAATGTTTTGAGATGCACCTGTTAGATCAGCGATAAGTCAACTGCTTCACAATTTTCCATCATAAAATCAACATGATTCCAGGTCCAAAACAATGTCTGTGCTAAAGAGCAGGATGCGTCTTGACACTCCCTCCAATTAGCTTCGGGCAAACTGTTGCCATTTAAGCCTCTTGTAGAGTGTTCTGAGTGGGGTTTGTTTTAGGGGCGTGTTCTGAGGCTGTTTGGTATTACCACAAGAAAGTCGCACGATTCTGAGGGTCTGTCTGTAACCACTGCCCTGCGAGTCCAAGTGACAGTGGGGAGGTTGGCGTGGATGGCCATTGCGGCTGACTGGCTTTCTGACACATCCTGTCAGCGGGGAAATGCTACAGATACCACCCATAGTACAGGTAACGCCCATTAAATGGGTATTGCCCATTCCACAGGTACTGCACACTCTACAGGCACCTCCCACTCTACAGGCACCTCCCACTCCACAGGTACCTCCCACTCTACAGGTACCTCCCACTCTACAGATACCTCCCACTCTAAAGATACCTCCCACTCTACAGATACCTCCCACTCTACAGGTACCTCCCACTCTACAGATACCTACCACTCTAAAGATACCTCCCACTCTACAGGCACCTCCCACTCTACAGGTACCTCCCACTCTACAGATACCTTCCACTCTACAGATACCTCCCACTCAACGGGTATCAGACATTCTAGTTCAAAGTTTATTCATCAAATGCATCAAATGCACCGAATAACACAGCATCATTCTGAACAATGAAATTCTTAAGAATTAAGACATGTATAAAGCAAAAAATATAGCAATAATATACAGGTACCGCCTATTCTACAGGCACCGCCCATTCTATGGGTACTATCCAATCTACAGATGCCGCCCATTCTATGGGTACCACCTATTCTACAGGCGCCGCCCATTATATGGGTACAGCCCATTCTACAGATACCATCCATTCCACAGGACCACCCATTTGACTGTGTTGGATATAATCCACAGTGTTCAGTGTAACAGAGCTGATGCTATGACGGAGAAAGGTCTACTTCAGAAATACGTCAAGCTGTGGTAAGAATTGTGGATAAGAGGTTGAAAACCATGAGAAACGGACAGAAAGAGAATAGACAGAACGACAGAGAATGACAGAGAACGACTGAGAGAGAGCATGAGAGAAAGAGGTAGAGATGTTCTGTAACAGGCCACAGAGTACGGCAGGACGCCGATGCACCTTCAGAACATTCACCTTCAAACGGAACAAAGACAGGAAGTTGTTTGTTTTCTCGACAGACGTCTCCAAAGGTCGGTGAACCTTGTGTCCTCCAGAGGCCAGCCCCTTCTTTCCAGAAACAATGTGGTCCCCCAGGTTTAATCAACGCTGCCTCAGGCCCCACTTCATCACTGACGCTGTACATCTGGGCCAGGCTGAGGCAACAACACACCAGGGGGATGCTCACGCTGTGGGGGACACGCCCTTGCTACAAGGTATACATACCAGCTACTTAGATGAGACCTTGGTAGCCAAAAACAGCCCATTCTGCTCTGTTACCGCATCTTTAGGGGCTACTGGATTCGCCAGTGCTCTGATGTTGATCTCAGGGAGTACCCAGCTGGCTGGTGTCTGTTTGTTTCTCTCCGACAGTAGGATATGTACAGTACAACAAGTAGGGGGGCAAAGGTCATCACCATGGTTAATGTCCCTCTAAGCCCTCTAGGAGGTGGGGGTGTGTGTTCACGAGTCACCTCACGCTTGACATTCTCCAACGAGCCTTGACTATGTCGGCCAGGTCCATGGAGAAAGGACTTCAGGGATACTGAGCCAAGGTTTGCACGCATATGGCAAGTGGGTTTTTGTTTCACAAATTTAATTAGGACCAGAAGTCAAACATGGAAAGTCAGACCTTATTCTGACCTTTCGACAGCCCAAAAGAGGATGGCATAAATTTCTGTTTTAGAGGTTAGATTTAGGGTTAGACTTAGAATTGGTCTTAGTGCTAGAACTGCCGTTGCTTTCAGGTTTCGGCATTATACTGTAAGTTAGGTTTAGGGCTTGGTTAAGGCATCAGTGCTAGGTTATTGAGCTTAGGTTAAGGTTTAGAGGAATTTCTTTTCATACAGCTTTTAAAACTTGCACAGGCCTACTGCAGTCACCCATATCCTCTAACCCTTTTTAACTCGCAGCAGTCCCACACCTGGTTGCCGCACGAACATTCCAGAGACAGCTAGGCCATCGGTTTGCATTGTGTGGTTAATAAAATGCCCTTGGGCTACACCTCTGGTCTGTGTCTTCCATCCTTGTCACCTCGTTACAATAGGTGTGTGTACATGAGTGTGTGTCTGTGTGTTTACGTGTGTCCGTGCGTTCTGTTTGGCAGGCGGCTGGGTTCTGAGGTCCGCGGACTGCGGGGGCGGTGTCATTATGCTCTGCTGCCCCTGTTTTTTTGTGTTCATTCTGTTTGACAGAGTGGCCAGCGTGCCACAGAGCCTGGATGGAGGATGCAAGCAACCGTGACCCCGAACCCGCCATCCTGCCCAACCTGTTGACCTCCGGGGCGGTCTGTCACCGCCGACAACGGCAGATACGCTCGGCAGAGCGAGTCGCTCTAAGCCACACTCATGCACTCTACACATGACGTATACCGCTCTATGGGGACACCAACACGGTCCTGTATGGGATGTTTCATGTATGCAGTGGCGAAGGTCAACGCTGGTGAGGATGCCTTATCTCAATGTAGCCTATGTTCTACCCCCCCATCCACAGGCCTTCTCCCATCATCTCTCTCCACATTATTCACTCCTACATTTTAACTTGACATCTTCTCTGTTCTTTCTTCTACATCTTTAACCTCACATCCTCTCAAGTCTTTCTCTGTCCTACCCCTTCAACCCCGGGATTAAGGGGTAACCAGGGTGCATCCTGTTTCCTGGTGATGTTTAACCAGGGGGCATCCTGTTTCCCGGTGATGTTTAACCAGGGGGCATCCTGTTTCCTGGTGATGTTTAACCAGGGGGCATCCTGTTTCCTGGTGATGTTTAACCAGGGTGCATCCTCTTTCCTGGTGAAGTTTAACCAGGGTGCATCCTGTTTCCTTGTGATGTTTAACCAGGGTGCATCCTGTTTCCTGGTTATGGAGTCCAGGTGTAAGGGAATGGGCTGAAACTAACATACACAACTACAGCACAGCATTGAATGAACCGGACCGTAAGTCCTAGTTCTCAGTCATAACCATGTCCCGGTGTGTGACTGGTTTGAAGGCTGCTAGAGAGAAGCATTACAACCAACCTTGTTTTCCTTTCTTATGGCCGTGCTTATCTCACTGGTGGAACTAAGCTAAGTAAACATTGCGTCTGCCACCCTGCCGCTTTATTCAACCCAACAGGGCAATCAGTGCCTCCCCCTCAATTTGCAAATAACAGTGTTTCATGAGGGCCAGAGAAGGAAGCGAACAACCGAGCCTGGTGTGATAAATCCGACCCCGTGGGACCGCAGCAACACGGTGCCGCCGTTGTGTGTAGCAAAACTACAAGCTAAAACCACAAAGGCTTAGAATGTTCTAGAGCCACAGTACTACACATGGACAGAGGCCCTACATGGATATTTGGCGTCGTGTTGGAGGTGACATTTGGTAACAGCCTTTTTAAAACATTCGCCAATGTTGTTCACACCATCGACGGGATGTCTGGCTACAGTGAACCGAGCGAGGCTGTCATTGTGTTGTCCTACACTGTCCATTTACATGCTGCTGTGTTGAAGCACTGCAGGTACCTATGCAATGTGACTTTTCTCAAAGCGTTTAGTGTCACAGCAGGAAATAATTGAATTCCTCTGGCTCCCGTTCCGTCTGTTTTAACTAAAGCCCATGCTTCCCCCTCAGACATGTCTGCACGTTACGAGGGAACCAACTGTGACTTAAGCACTTTGGTAAGTGTGTGTGTGTGTGTGTGTTTGCGTGCGCATGCTTGTTTGTGTGTTCGCACTTGCCTGTGGTATTATTATGAAAGACGTGTGACCATGGGCACCATTGTATGTGCTTGGAAATGAGCCGTCCACCTGTGTTTGTGTGTGTCAGTGCTCATGTTTCACTTTAGCAGCGTTTGCTTGTTATCTGTGACCGGTGCACTTACAGATGGAACGAGAGCATGTCACATTGTTAGTGTGCTGTCACACCCACCACCCCAACCACCACCCCAACCACCACCCACCACCACCACCACCACCACCACCACCACATTGTTCAGTGGAACATCCTGTCCACGTCGGTTGGCTTCCAGAGGGTTCTGTGCTCTACCAAGGCATCGTACTGAGTGTCAGAAAAAAGCTTCTTGATCTGCCGGCGGTCACGGGCCCTATAATGAATCAGCGTGTCCCAGAGGATCCGGTTCGGCACAATGCTGGCCTATCTGGAGCTGTGTTGCACTGGGGCCGTGGGGAGAGGGGTAGAGCTCCACAGATCTACAGCCTTCTCTCTTATCTCTTCATTAGAGCCTCTGATGGGGACGGCTGGAGGAGGCTCAGGGAGAAGTGAGGTAAGAGGAGATAAAAAAAAACAGTGCAGGAGCAAGGCACAGCGGATGCAATTAAAAGACTGGGTCACAGATCACAGGGTGAGGCGTCAGTGTGATTAATACACCTCCACTCGGCCCAGGGAGCTTTCTGAGAGAGAGAGAGAGAGAGAGAGAGAGAGAGAGAGAGACGTGTGGGTGTGTTGTTTGACATGAGCCATCCACAGCTAGGGGGCGTCGGTGTGTCTCTCAGACTCAAACACACAATCCATCAGGTGCATTACTGACATGTTCAAGGTTACGGTAAGAACAGTGTTCAGCCACACCCAGTCCCACAGTTAGAATAACGATGCAGCCCACAAAGACCAACGGAAGCACTGGAAGATCTAAACCTGACCCCCGACTCCTGGTGAAAAGACACACCGTTTATCTTCCTGTTCTGTGGGATTAATGGACTTATTACGTGAAAGGCAGTTGCTTAATGATTCAATCAAGCAGACGGGATTCTCAGGAACATGTATGCATGGATCCAGTCTTCCTCATGTTGCCAGGCTACTAATGAGCATGATTGTAGTATTAACCTACACCCACCTAATCCAACCATGAATCACATCAACTTAAAGCGCCACTCCCCTGAGAATCCTTCAATTTCTCCGGTTAGATTGAGCAACACCGCGGAGAAATCACGCCAGATACCAACTTACCGCGCTGTTTCACAAACACCCCCTCCCCAAATTTCAGTCCATGCCAAGCGAATTTGGCATCGTATTTCAACAGCCTTAGAAGGAGAAATGCATTAGGGCAACAACAGAATCCGAGAGCTGCCCCGGTTGGACTTGGAGTCAATGTAGAAGGGTTTCTTAAGAGATGCTTTCCCCTGTGACACGGTGCATACTGGACAAACATATCAACTGATATTTTATTCCTTTAATCTGGCTCGCACTCAGCAGACCTTGCCTCCGAGGCGTCCTCTTAAATTCAGCAGCACAGAGAAGGCCCTGCATTATCAAAGCAATATCTCCTTTAAGGAGATGAAGCACAGAACAGCCTCAAGGCTACACACTGCCAGTACAATATCATCATTTCACATAGCCTTCAGCTACATGCTATGACCAGAGCCGGGGCAATTTACAAAGAGCTACTGTGTAAACACCAGGAAGAGACTGGGGGGGGAGTGATTAGGGCGAACAGAGAGCAGACCTGACAGATGTACAGACGGGTAACCACAACGTTGACTGTCATCTGTAGCGTAAACAACAATGTCAGTGTCACTTCAAAAGGTGGTATACATACACATTGAGGCAACATATACAGGTACAGTAGACATGATGTATTAAGGTGTTGGCCAATGAGCATGCAGGAAGACTTCAGCAAATACTCTGTACAGTGTTATTGCCTCGACTTCCTCCAGAGGCTATTTTTAGTCAGTCCTGATTACCTTAGCGGCAGGCCTGGCTTAATAAATACTTGAAGACTTGGTCTCTCCTCCCTCCCTCTTGCAAACTGGAACTTTCTTTAGAAGGTTATCAGCTTTTCATTGTTACTGCCTCTCTCTTTCATTCTACACAGTATCCCTCTTTCTTCTACTCTACATCCATTTCCACTTCTTACTTCCCTTTCCCTCTCCTCCAAGAACCACAACATCCATTTGGATGTCTGATAATTAGCATAAAGTGGTTGCAGACATCCCTGGTGATTGTTTAGCGGCTGTGTTCAGCATCTTTATTTGATTCTGTCAGATTTACCTAATTAGCATTACAAATACTTACACAGGAACTAAAATATCTGTATTCCTTGAAGATCATATTCAAATGAAAGACAAATAATGCAGAGAGGAAATAAATACATAACGAACTCATGCATCAGAAAATGTTCAATAGCAGTGGTCCATGACACAGTTTGAAATGTGGAAAGAACCACATTATATTCCTATACCCTTTATTGAACATCCATAACATATACCCATACCCTGTATTAAACATTCAAAAAGCTAAACTTAACCATAACACATACTTATACCCTGTATTAAACATCTATAACACATACATATAAAGTATAATAAAGATCCATAACAAATACCTATGCCCTATATTAAACATCCATAACACATACCTTTACCCTGTATTTAACATCTCTAACAAATACATATACCCTGTCTTGAACATCTATAACACATACCCTGTATTAAACAAGCTTAACACATACATATGCCCTGTATGAAACATCCATTACAGATCCCAATACCTTGTATTAAACATCCATAATGCATACCTCTACACTTTATTAAACACTCATAACGCATACCTATATCCTGCCTTAAACAAAAACAACATATATCCAGTACTAAACATGACTGCTGTAAGTAGATTGCAACAACGTTTTCAGGACTATGCTCAAAGCAACCAAAAACCCTCATGTAGTCAAGTCAGGAGAAAGAAAATGGCCAGTGATTATAGTGGGAGGAATCTTGTCGGAGTTGAGTATGGGAAAGCCTTTGTCTTGGTACTAATGTTGAGATGTAGAGTACCTGACCAGCATCTGATCAATAGTGACTGACTGGGACAAGCCTAATCAGGCCAGGCAGCATTTTCTCTACTGATCATGTCTCCTTAAACCAGTGATTAGACTTAAGACAGATCTCCATTATCCCTTTCTCTCATAGATTATGCTCTAATCCTCCACTGTGGTCCCCCAGGGTAAACCATAGACGTGGACCAACTGTGAGTCTAAACCCCTTTGGCTCTGGACCAGTGGAGGAGGAGAGACAATCATTTGTATTCTGCCTTTAAGGAGATCAAGGCCATCAAATTGACTACTTGTGTTTAACATTATCTTCAATTGTCCCCATTGAATAATTCTTTGTCTTGAGGACGTGACTGATGTTATTGCATCAAAAGCACTGATGTATCAATTTGCATTCTGTCACTCTGCCTCAGTGGATGTGCATCAGATCTGTGGCGGAAAGTGACACTTGTGCAAATGATTGTCCTACTATTGTTCCCTGCAATTCATACATGCCTTTGTCATCCGGAGTTTCCATGTAGATGCTTAAAATTAAGGTCACCGCATTGATTTACCACATCAGTGTAACTGTTGTCATTATTATCCTCATGATCTTGGTAAATGTGTTCACCAGCTGTGTCCTTGAGCCAGCACTTACAGGTTTAGTTTATCCCCCAGGGAGCCTAGTCAGGAGACAACCGCTTCAACTACTTATGTAGGCACCACAAATATGCACAGTCAATTTGGACATTGTTGGAATATTGGAAGCTGGTTGCAAACATAGCAATTATAAGGATAACTGCACTCCAGCAAGTGATTTTGAGCAGTTAAGCCTTGTGTTGAAGTAAAAGCAGGAATCGATGCTGACTGATGTTCACCCGATGAAAACCTATTTTAAATTCAGAGCCAGCCTGGTATGCATTAAAGAGGACAAACACATGCAGTCATGTACACACAACCCAAGGAATGTACGCACACCTGAGTCTAAATGGAAAGATACTGTGTATGTGAACGTCCCAGCCAGGCACATTTAATGAAACTACATGAACTGCCGGTGTTGAAAAAGATAGCTAGTAGGTAGTTAATAGAGGATTAGTAGACTTAAAATGTTAGTAGATGTTTACTAGAAAGTAAATATTAGTAGATGTTAGCAGACGGTTAGTAGATTGTAAATAGATGTTTGTAAATGTTTAGTAAAGGTCAGCAGAGGTTTTGTTGACATCAGATATTGGTAACCCTAACCCCAAAACCTATGTGGTGTCTGGCCAATTTCATTGCCCTCCATGGACCACTGAGCTAACAAAGAAGGATTTGAAACCTGGTTCCACAATAACACAGCTAACTTTAACCCTGAGAGGGAGTGACCCCCAGCCCCCCCCCACCCGTGCCATTCAGGGGCATATGGATGGATTCATTCTACCATCACTAAACAGTCGCACTGTTACACTCAGAGCTATAATGAACTTTCTGAGATGCCCTTAAATAACCCCAGGTGTGTCCTTTGGATCATGTAAAACAAAGCCTCAATTTGAAAGAAAATGACAATGAACAAACAAATAACTTTCAACTGGAAATCTGAATATCTTTGACATTAATATCATTTGAAGTCAGAGAGAACTTAGAATAGCAATGAATCAAGTGAGTAACACATTAGCACCTGGAGTTTTAGTTCTCTTCTTTAAAGTATTTGATCACTCCCCGACGAACACTGAGACAACGCTGAGATCACACAGATAATGAAAGGAGGATTTCAACAAGGCCGTCTTCTAAATACTTTAGTAGTCTGAAGTCTAGTTCTTACGTAAAATAAAAGCTGAAATAAATGATTTAGGAGATCAATAGAATGCCCTGCTGCATTTTCAGCATATTCGTTCAGGAATCAAGGGTCATCTCAGACCAAAAACCCTCATACTCTGTGATAAGACAGACAGCGCAGTCCTTAAAGTATTTCTATGTATTTCTTTATTATGCATGTCATGGGCATGGAGGCAAACCAATTTCCTTGAGACATTAATAGAGTATAATCTCGTACAATCATTTGTTATCCTCCGAATATGTTTCGACTTCCCTCCCATGAGAGGCCACCCCACCTTCCGGGCTATTATCACAGCAATCGGATACATTCCTGTGGGCTAGCGTTAGCGCGTGTGCCTCCTTGGTTTTCTGCAGTGTGTCGTATTGTCTTCTTCCAATGCCCAGGGACAATAGGAGGGCTGGTCAGTTATCTACTTCCTGGGAAAGGGACGCCGGTCTCCCTGGGCTATGGCACCAACACCATTATTCTTATCGCCACTGGACAACTTAGTGTGGAAAACCCTTCTAAGGTCAAATGTGGGTCTTTGTGTGCGCGTTTACTTCGCCTCCCTCGCCATTTATTTCTGTATCTCATTAACTGATAATACAACCTTCTACTTGACCTTGTGATAAAAAAAATTGATTTTGGCTACCAATGATTTGCTGATGTCAAAGGGATCAGATCAAGCGTGGAATGGTTTGTTTGTTATAACACGGCCGATACTAACAAATGGCTTGGTGTTTTTGTATCTGAAGCAACAAGTCATGAACCTAGAAGGCTGATAACTAAAAGTTCACGGCATTTATATTAACATGCACTTTGACCTATTACAATAATAACCAAAAAGCAATCTGCAAGAACAAATGCCCGCCTCCAGTGCCAAGCATGCAATAGCCTGGCTCAGCTCCATCTGTGGTGTCCCATGTAGAGCGGCTGTGCATAAATCTTCTTCCCGCATCGGGCCGAGGGGTGACAGTGAGGTAGATGAGGACCTGCCATATGAGGGATGGTGGCAGCCGTTCCCCCAGGCCGTACCGCCGTGGCGCTGCATCGATCCAGCCCGCCCGAGTGCGCAGCCTTTTGGCTTTGTCAGCGTTGTTCGGCACACCTCAAACCCCTCTGCGTTCGTTCAAAAGCTCACAGGAGAGAACGCTGAGGAGGGAAATGCGACGGTGTGTGGACTCCTCACCCGCACACCGTCTCTTTTCAAAAACGGCCGTGAGGGTTTCAAATGAAGGCTTTCAAAACTCCTATCCAGAACCTTTTCCCGAGAGGCAGCCAGATTAAACTAATCACTTCAGCTCACAGAGGTGTACCCATCCATTGTAATTTGATGTTATGTTGATTATAGTGACATCACCGTCCCAGTCCAGTGCATACACAATAAAGGGTTTGGTCCCTGAGGGGCTCAATATACTACATCTACAATTCATGTTTGCAACTGGTAGTTTTCATCCAACCTCGCTCCACACTCAATGACTTTATTTTTAAGTCTAACCCACAAAAAGCAAGGACAGGATCAGGGCAGCCTTTACTTGAAATAGATTGGAAAAGACCGATTTCCAAAAACAAGAATCCAATCCAGAAATGGTGCAATAAACACTCATGAAACTTGCTTGTGGGAACATAAAACAGTAGCATTATCCCTCTTAACTTTGTAAAACGTTACTTCCCTTCCCCACTGTTAAAAAAAGCTTTTGTTCCTGCCATTACTATTTGTGTGTTCAGCAATAACCGGGTACAGAAATCCATTAAGCATGATTGCTATGCTGGCATGGTTACTGTTTAGGAAGCTAAGCATATTCCTGTTCACTGTATAAGATTCTGAAATGTGCAAGGTTGTCAAATGTGAAACGACACAATAATACTAACCTCACAAGTTAAGGCTCAATACATAAAGCCTGGACCTTCTCAGGAACCACACACACACA